>QKMX01132694.1:0-11224 GCA_003401595.1 Venustaconcha ellipsiformis
CACACACACACACACACATTATCTTCATATACTAGATGACAGAGTTGTCTCCCAGTGAGACAGGGATTGGTGCCAAATACTGTGAATACTAGAGTTACTATTCCTGCTTCTGCTGAGTAGCATGTTCTCTACAGAGAGGCCTCGCAAACTACATACAAGCATTTGGGAAGTTTTTTAACTTAAAGGCAAATTCAAGGAATGTTCACTTAGAAGAGAAGTATACTGCATGTATAATGTATCTTTTCTTTTAATTTTTTTGATAACGAAGTTTCTGGCTTTTCAGTATGATCACTTTGCCATCCTCACACACTTTGGCACACTCGTTAAGTACCTGCATGGGTCACAATTGTATCCCCACATATTGCTATAGGTGTATTTAAACTAGTCTTGCATGTGACATAGAAGATCATTCGTAATGCTATATAATTTTGGCTATGGTTGGATACATACTAGTATGGTTCCTTTGCATCCACTTAGTAGTTACATATGTGACGCTATTGATTTTACCTGTATCATTTGGGTTTTCTGTATATAACATTGTCTTTCAATTGATATTGTAGCATTCACTTTGTAGGTATCAATAATGATGTAAGTGCATTTTTATGTGCATGTATGTTTTGTACTATAGAAAACTTTATAGCTGTATAGTTTCATCAGGGGTCAACTATGTACATGCAAATTTCCTATTAATATTTCACTCTTCATGTCCAGTTGATATTACTACAAGTAATGCTTAAGTGATTTTACTTGTATAGACAGTCATTTGGCCTTTCCTATTGGTAACTTTTATTAAAATTTGTATTAACAGTGACACTCCAATATCTATCTGTATGGGAAGCAATGTGTGCCCTTACAGGTAATTGACATTGTGTAGCTCTGCATGTACTCTGAAGTTCCTAAAGTAGGATGCATGCTGCACTACATGTGTGTTTACAATCTGTTCTATTTTGCTTTGCAGATTTAGACCATGTGCAAAACAAGACTGACAAACTCTCTACACATGTAGCTTACTCCAATTGTCAGTCTACAAATGTCAGACTTGCATATTATGGACAGAAGTTGGTGGGTGGCAGTACTGTGGGATATTAATTAAAAGGGAGGGGTGCAAAAGCATACATAATATCATCAGTTTGCAGGCAAGGGTTCAACATCATCATGCAGTGGGGAGCAAGATCAAGAGCAAACAGACAGTCTCACCATTTTGTTGCCATATTTAACTGAGGATTGAGTGTAGTGAGCCACCATCCTCTACATTCTTCTCTAGCTACTTCACAAGTATCTCAAGACATGTCAGCTTTAATATCTTTATTCAAAGATGACACAATTTCTTCACAAGTCCCATCATCATTATCAGATATTAAAGTGTGAAGATCCAATCTTTTGGCTTCTGTTCGAAAAAGTTTTTGTCCTACTGTCATCTGAGTTTTGTCCTCCTTCCTCTACAACAACTGCCTGGTTGAACATTCTGACAGATCATCGGCTATAAAAGGAAAGAGCCTACTTGCAAATTACTTCCACAGTCTAACAAAGTTACAGACATTCTGGACTGCTTATATCGTCATTTACAAGATTCAAAGACACCTGTCAAACTTTAGTCCACAATTCTGCAAACCCCACAAACCTGTTTCTGTTTTAAGGACACTGTTCTCTAACTGATATCCATGCTATGGGATGGAGATCAGAGTACACTTAATCAGCTTTTATATTGGAGAATTTTCATCCTAAAAGGCTTGACTTGATCTGGAGGGATTTTATAGCCAGGTTGTCTTCCTGGGTTGTTTAGTGCTTCTTAAGGACATAACTTCATGACTTGCTGCATTTGTGAGAGAGAAAAGTGTTTCCTTTTGAAGCTGCTTCCCATTATGTGGAGTCTATTCTCCAGTCAGACAATCTAGAAGCTGTCTCACATAATTATGGGGATTGGAGATGGTCTCTCCATGGTAAGGGGATATATCTCCACGTCTTAACTATTCTTGTAAGTGATTGGGTAATGAATTTGAGTAGAAAACCAATTTTTTTCTAGTAAAATATCTTCTTTAATAAAGTTTGCCCAATCATAATACACATACATCCCTCCCATCATTTACATCCAAGTAGAGAGGGTGCATTCTGCACCAGTAGTAACATGACATTTGGCACCAATCCCAGTATCGAGGAGAACTAACTACCACCTAGATTGGCTGATAACATTGGATTTGCAAAGTAGTATTTCTCCAAGGTATTATGATGAAGATACATATTTTATTAGAAAAAAATTTGGTTTCACATCATTCTAAATTTTTGTGTTATCGTCTTTGACTAGAAAACCTTATGATCTGTTGTACATTATTGGCCATTGTCTGATGTCTGTCCATTTGTTATCATACTTGGAGGATTGCCATAAAACTTTGCACACATTCATCCCAAGGTTAGTGGTCCTAAATTAAAATGGTGCTCCTGAGACATCCAGTATGGGCACCACAGCAGCTATATTGAAAATCTTATTATTGCTACTCTTCCAAAATGGATTGTCATATATCTTGGGGTTCTCACTGAAAGACAGTTAAGTGAAAATGGTACCACTCTGACATCCAGTATGGCCACCATGACAGCCATCTGAAAATGGTGCCAATATGTTCTCATATATGGCCACCATCTTTAAAATTTTGTCACTTCTCCTCCAAAATGGAAAGTCCTGTTGACATGAGTTTTTATCAGAAGACTTCTTATGGTGTCTAGTTGGTTTTTAATGAAAGTTATGCTGATTTGAAGTCCAGTATTTTCAACCTGGTTGCCATCTTGAAAAGTTTGATATTGTTACACCTCCAGAATTATTCACAATGGTATATCAACATGAGGTTTTCATCAAAAGGCTTCTTATGATACCTATTAATCTTTAATATAAATGGTGCCCCATAGACATACATTAAAGTTGCTACAGTGAATATTTTGAAAATCTTGGTCACTGATTTTTCTAAATGGTTGGTTATATTGGCATAGGGTTTCAAATAAAAGTCATAATGGCATCCAGTTTGTCCTAAATAAAAATGGTACAGATCTTACAGACAATATGGCTGCCACAGCAGCTAATTTGAAAATCTTATAATTCAACAATATCAGTGGGTTTCAATAATTGGCAGTTAAAAAAATTCTTGGAAATTCTTTTCTCTTTGACAGACTTTTGTTACGAATTATTATGACATTTATGTTAGAACATCCCCCGGTATAAGGCTTATTCACATATAATGTTATTTCCTTTTTATGTCATCTATTTGCAACATGTCTAAGGGGAGCACTGTAGAGGTCAGACCATTGAGTTTGGGTTATGATAAATATTTAGGCTGTAGAGATGTGCACATAAGTCAGACAAATAATTTTTCTGCTGATTATACATGTCATTTGGTTTGTACTAAATCTGCATTGCTGGGACTTACATGTGGGTCAGATGAATGAATTGTTCTGCTGAATGAGGTTTTCATAAACAAGGTCATTTATGTGGTTGTTGCACAGGTTATGCTGCAAATGCATGCTTAAAGGATATACGGTGGGTGGGGTGGTCAGATAAACAAATTGTGCAAAAGCAGGTTTGAATAGACAAGGTAATTAGTTACATGTTATAGGTTATGCCAAATCCACATTTTATACATTTGGGTGAAATGAACTAATTATTCTGTTGAATAGTGTGTGGATAAACAAGATAATTTAGTTTGTTGCATGTATTTTTAGCTCACCTCTACAATATTGTACTGCCCATGACATCAGCATTAACATAGTGAACCCTCCATTACCCCTCCTTGTCAAGACTGTGGAGTGTGTTTCATAGCACCTACCTCCCAGGATAAGGGGAAGGGGGCTAATTTTGTGTATGTACATTAATTGTACATTTTTGGTAATGTTTTTGTGTTTAGTTCAAGGGTTTTGTACACTATAAATACGGTTTTATTTGGAATCCTGAAACTTGGTTTGGGGATGTATATTGGTGCATACTACATATTCAATACAAAAGTAGGTCACTGAGCTTATATCATGCATCACAAAATTTTGGATATATTTTCTGTTTTCATTTCTCAAAATCAGTTATGCTAGAATCATCAAACTCTGTTATTGTAGGCATATTGGTTAGTATAAAACTTTTATCACAAATGAATGCCACTGACCAGCATTTAATATTTTACTAGTCTTTGCAACCAGTTCATGATCATAAAGGTTTTGAGCACTCTGTTGTGGATAGATTTATGAAACTTGGTGAGGGAATGCATCTTGATGTGTATTACACCATCATCACAGAAGTATGTCACTGCCCTATATTTCATGCATCACCGACGTTGGATATATGTTTGGTTTAAAGTTTATTTCTCAAGATCTAGTCATGGGCGAATCTTCAGACTAGATGATTATGTACATCTCTCTTAATATCATACCCTTAAAACAAAAGAATGTCTTGGGTTACATTTTTGTATTCATCTATACACCAGATTGATTTTTAGCACCCTGTATACATGCTGCTATGCCAAGATTCCTGAAATTTGGTGAGGGAATGTATCTTGAAGAATACTTGACCCTCATCACAAAAGTAGGTTATTTTGATCCATATTTCACATATCTCTGACTATTGTTCAGTTTGATACTTATGCAGTTTCTTGCTATCTCTCTTGCTAATACATCCACACCAAAAGTAGCAACTCAAATTTTACTGGCTTGGGTTAAGTATTTGCATTTCTGGGGGCTGTCACTCCAAGGTCACTTAAGTAGCATCAGGCTTTCAGGGGTGGACAAAGATATCTTGTCCAGCAGATTTAAGGAATACAGTTAGGTATTAAAAATTTAATAATGCACAAACACCATCAATCTGTGATTGGGGAAGAGTGGTAATAGCTTGTCATTGTACTCTAATTTGATATGATATGAATGAATGGGTTTTGTTTTGTATTGTTTTACGACTTTCATACCCTGCAACAGTAGGTGGGTGGATGGGTAGGTGGTTTCACAATATGTTGTCAAAATTAACAGGTTAATTAGTACCAATTGAAAGTTCAAATTTTGACATGATTAAAAAGTTCTAATGTGAAGATAAAAGATTGCCAACTGAATCTTTTGTCAGGATATGGGCCAGGATCACTTTAGTCTGAATTTATTTTCTGCATGATAATAATGACTACTTGAGACTATTAAATGTAGAGGTGAGCTATGTAATCATCAATTGTGCTCCGGTTAAGTATTCATATTCATGTGCCTCCATATTAACATGAATGGATAAGTTCCTTTTGACTATATTACAATACTGAAAGTGGAATATGTGTTAGCACAACTACATTGTTGCTATTTTTAAAAAATAAATCCATGGGGATTATTATTTGGACTGTTTGTCACATATTGTAGGTCAGCTTTGTAATGGGTTTAAACCGCCATTCTGTATGTAAAATGGAAGAGCTAAAGAGGCATGTATATCAAACCAGAGAAATGATTTCATTGGTTTTAGTTTTCCATAATGAGGAAATACAATAGCCTGATTGCTTTAGATACTGCATGTAAATTACTCGAATAGCATTTGAAACAAACAAAGAAACTAATATTAATTCACATTGTCAAAAAATTTTTTAATCTTTGAAGCTATTGTTCAAGGAATTTTAGTATTGTCCTGTTTGGAAACTATTTGATGTATATCTGTATATACTTGCTTGCAGGATAGGCTCAGCTTGGAATGCTTTACTTGAGCCGTTACTTGTTATCATATAGGTGAAGCTAAATTGCCTGCTTGAATTTGTAAACACATATTTAGAGTGGTATCATTTAGGTCAACAGACCAGGATATTTGCAAGCAAGCATATATGGTGAAAAATTTGTTGTGTTGTTAAAATATTTCCTAGTTAAATCTATTTAGATTTAGTGTTGTAAATGGTTGTTGTGACTGATGATGTACTATAAGATTTTTATTTATTTATTTATTTATTCTGGCAATATTAGCTTTCTGCTATGTTAACCATTTTACTCTGTATTTTCATAGGATTGAAAAGAATTTATATTTGAAGTTGATTTATAATTATCAGTACACCCTCACTTATTATGGGAATGGTGATTTCGAAAGATACATTAGAGTCTAGAACCACAAAGAATATACTGGTGCAAGATTTGTAATAACATACTTCAAATAACATTTAGGAATTGGATGTAAGATAAATTTCTGATAATGTCTTTCTGGGACAGAATCAAAAAGTCCTTTGATTTGAATGATGTTTGTATTTATCAAGTTTATCAGGTTTTCATTCCATGGTTTTGCAGACATTTGATCACTTTAGAGTACTTGAAAATAGTGCACAAAAGTCGTATTTGATATTTTTAGATTTAAGTTTTAGCATTCTAGTCTTGAATCAACCTATTACCAATGATTACCCTTGCCATTTCATAAAATTCTAACATCTAAAACTCTAATATATGCATGTCCTGATCTGGAGGTATTCACAAAAGACCCAATTTGGTAATTTAGTGATTTGGCTTCTCATATTCCAAAACCTCCAAGTGGAGGAGAGGGAATATGGTAGAAACGGCTTACTTTTAAGATAATTTCAACTTGGACATTACTAGATTTTGAAGTAAATCATTATTTTTTGTGTAATCATATTTACTTATTCAACATGTGGTCTTAAACAGCTCAGTATAAACCTGTATTATTGATGCTGATGTTAGCTTGCTAATTTCTGGTTGATGGTTGATGCTTACATGAACATAATGTGCAATACACAGAGAAAAATAGTTTATTTTTGTTGTATCTATGTAAAAATATATTTTTATGCCAACAGTGGTGTTTTGAGCCATGAAGGGGTCCTGACACTGTATAAGTAAATCGGGGTACCCACATGGCAGAAAAAAAATGCTCTTGGTAATAGTATTCATCTATGTTGTGCAGACTTTACAGTTCTTTTGTAAAATATTTTATTTTTAGTTTGATTTTTGTAGGTACAATTTGGTTGTTGATATTGTGACAAAATGTAGTACTTTCTCAGTCGTCATCAAATTTTGCAAATGGTGAATGATTTTATTTTTCTTTCTGTGTTAGCTATTCACAGTGTGAAATTTAATATCCTAGTTTTCTTTTCCGTTTATGCGTACTTTATAGACGCCATATAGAAATTCAAATTCAAGTGTTGGAAATAATGCCTAACAGAAACTGAATTAAATAAATGGGTTCAAATCTGACATTCTAAAGAAATGCACTGTGGACATTCTATATTATTAAAATGATTACAGTATTAGATCTGATTATTGACTATAACACCTTGTTCATATTTTTGGGCCTGTACTGTAAAGTTATGGTCAAGAATATGTCACAAATATCTGGATCAATTTTCAGTTGGCTCATTCATTCTGTATGCCATATTTACAGTTTTAGAGCTAAGCTATTTTTGAAGTTTTACACAACATTCCTCAAAACCATATTATTGACTGATACATATGAGTACAAGTTGCACCTCTCCATTCTTAGCAAGTTAATGTACTATGGAGGTCCCAGGCCCAATTGAAGAACTATTTTTCATAAGAAGAGCTTATTGGCAAAAAACTTGCACATTATATTTTGGAAAACCCAAATATGATGATAAAATGATTTGCAAAGTTTGATGCAGACTTGAGACTTTCCTAGTTATTTTAAGTATTTAATCCAGGGTATTATTTCAAGACCATTTAAGTTTTAACAATATATTGATCAGTTCTCCAAGAAACCCCCATAATGGTGTTCGTGCTGCTTTTTATCATGCAAAATATTTATTGTCAATTGTCTTACAAGTCATCTTGTATTAATGCAGTATTACTAGTTGCAACTTGTGTAATTCCAGTTTGGGATTTGTATTATTGTCTACTATTATTTTCAGAGACACAAGGTTTGTGAGTAAAATAGGACAACAAAAAATATTTTGATACAATTTGATAAAAGTGTCTATATAAAGCTGGTTAAGCAGTCGTTATGCACTTTTATGGTCAACTTTGAAAAAAGTATTCTCCAGTAAATGTAAAAGAAAAAGTCATAACTTTGAAATAAATATTCTTCACTTAAATTCTTTTTTTTTTCTTCAAAAACAATACTTAACAATATGCCATTAGTCATCATTCCTTTTTCTTGTCTGCTTGAATGATCCAGTATGTGTATCATGCATGCAAAATTTTTTGTGTACTTTTGACCAAGAATTCATATATGAATTTTTATATGGGCAGTTTTCATAGTTATTTTTGTTGGATCCATAAGTTAAGAAAAATCTTGGAGTTTTTATGGGTTTTTTTTAAAAAATAAAAAGCAAAATCATTCTTGTACAAAAAAAATGAGAAAAAAGTGTTTCTTTGGCTTTATTTGTTACACATAACCACTTAATCTTTTAAACAAATGTACATATGTCAGCTAATTTATTAATATTGTACAAGTTCAAGCAGTAATTACAACTCATTTTCAGACTTGTCTTATTACTATTTTTCAATTAATTTTTAATATATTTCTAACACTAAGATTGTAATCAATTCTTCAATAATAAAGTTTTCTCCTAAAAACTTGCTCTTGTACTAATCTTACTAATCCATTAACATGTTTGTGTTTTCATTGATAATACTGTTATGTACCAAATTACTTCTTGATTGTATTTTAGCGTCATGAGGGAAATCTATGATGCAGTCATTAGAGCACACATGGATTTGGATTTCCTATTCACATACGTATCAGAAAGATGCTACATTTTTTTGGTCTTTTTATGTTGTTTGTTGTGGATTTTACATCAGACAAGCAGCTGTAGTGGTGTAGGGAAAGGAACTCCCTTGGCTACCAAACTGATAAATGATGTGATCAGGCTACAAAGAATATTTTTAAGTGTGATATTTCTGCATGGTTTGCACAGACATTGAAAATCCGTTGAAGATGATGTCAGTTTTTGAAAATTAGAAACAGTATATAAGCTCCTGAAAAATCATAAAATGTGCATTGACCACATTGCATTTCACTAATATTTTGGACTTGAAGGTTTCTCGTGTTTACCTGTTTAATCATTTTTGTGGGAAAACTTAAAGATTGTTGCAATGCTTCATTTTATTATATGTTGTGCTTATTGAGACAACTTTGGTATGGCATAACCTTTGTTTTATGACTTTATGGCCAGATTGTGATTTTTGTTTCTCAAACTTTATATTGGAAAACCAATCCGCTCAAATGATGGATGAATCATAGTGAATGTCAATTTCATATTCTGTTTTAACAATGGAAACAACCATGTTCAGATGGAGCCCTTACCTCGCACGAGAGTAAAAAAAAAAGTCTGTGATAACTTCACTTTTGAAAACGGATTCTGGGAAAATTATATCAATCAGCTACATTTTCCCCATCTCTCACTCGATACAGCTGGTGGATCCAAACCTCTTTTGGACGAGATCTGACACCTAAGATAATTACAGGTAAATGTCACAAAGATTGATACCTTAAAAAGAATGAGCTATGTATGGATACTTCAGAAAGTACAGTGCGCCCCCCCCCCCCTGTAAAGGCCACCAGTTTAGCAGCAGGAAACTGACCTTGTAAGAGGGGTGGCATATTTCGAGTCTGAGGTCACTAATATTTTCATTTTAAAAGATAGTCATTTTATGCGGTTGCTGTGGTAAAACTTTATTTGAGATAATTCTGAATAATCATTAAGTCAGTTCAGTACCACATTGCCAAGAAATTAAGTACATCTGGCGCTTTTGCTGTAACTATCATACCATTTTCACTTTATGGCAACCGATGTCACGCTCTCTTGAGCTAGAAAATGCGCTTCTCGGCGGTTCGTTTTAGTCATCTTGATAAATATCATGGTAATAATACCCTGTAATTATGAAAATGACAAACACGATATCTAAACAACATACAGCAGTGAAAATAAATAAATTATATATGGTGGGGGATTACAATTACATAATGTTGGAACAAAACTCAACAAATATTCTTGAGAGATACACCAGTAAACCCCATTGTTTCCACTCGTGAATGGTGCATTTTACAATTTTTGTTTTAATATTATGGCCACGTTGGGCGAACATCATAGAAGGGTACTTTTGAACTTAAACTCGTTGGTGCCATGGGATTCTGGTAGCATAAAGAAAGTAAAGACTGGTCAGTTCATGAGGGGACTATTTTTACCGAGTCAAAACTCGTTCAAACGAACCAGTCGCAAAACTTAATGGTAACGTTCCTTGACGATGCAGTTGCAATCAGATTTTCTTATGGATAGAGAGAGGGGTGGGTGGGACTACATACCTTGCAACCTTTACTACAGTAGAACATTTTAAGGAAAATAAATATTTTTGTTGTACCTTTTGATGAAATAATATGTAAGAAAGTACAAATTAATCCATATTCAGTACTGGCGAAGTGACCGTTAAGACGAGTATTTTGGATCCATATTTATTGGGCTCACAAGTGCAGAAGATACGGCTTCTCACTTTACAAGTAGAGTATGCAGCTAGAAAATTAGTAGCGACCGTGAAAGTGACTGACAATGCCATTATATATACGTAGATGTATATACGTATTTCAAGACAAACTTTTCACACTCCATTGTATAAATTAGAAGATGAACTCGACACAACTAAAGGCGGTTTCGAAGTTAACTTTTAAAAGTTTGCAATATGATGCAAGACATTGAAAATTTAAGTAGGCCTCTGAAAAGTCCGAGTATTTTTTATGAAGTATGTTTCAGTGTGAATTCAACAACACGTGCCATTTTTCGGGTCACTAGTACAAAAATACTAGTATTTCTGAATAATTTATAGTGGGGTAGAATCGACACGGGTGTTTGTTTCTGTTGGAATCATCATCCAGCTCAATCTCTTAATCCTGTATGTCCCGAGTCTAGTCGTTTTCCAGGTACGAGATTGGAATTTCATAATTTGTGTGAATGGATATATCTGATAACATTTTTTTTTTTTTCATGTAGATGAGAACACACTCGCTCTCATGTGCATGTAAATCCATACCTTACAAAAAGAAACTCGAACAAAACACTGACAGTACTATTTGAACAAACGCAAAGGGAGTATGATAATTCAAGTTTTAAATTTCATTATTGATCTAGTTAAATGCTTTCTACGCCCCGGCCCTCCCTCCAACTTTGTCTTCACATTGTAAGGCCTTTTTTGGTCCTTAAGGATGCTACATATTTTTGTGTATAGGAACAGAGAGTGATGTGCTAGGAAAGGTCAAAAGTTTGGGGTTGGGACGATGGAAGGGGTGTTATATCAT
>QKMX01132767.1:0-20475 GCA_003401595.1 Venustaconcha ellipsiformis
TACATATATATATATATATATATATATATATATATAGGGTAACTGAGCAAGAAATGCCCTTATCAGTTGATACTGTATTTTTCAATACTTTTAGTGGATATCATTTATTACCGCTGTTTCGGCAAACACTTGCGGAGCAAGTTATAGAACACGAAGTGAAGTTTCTATTTTGGAGGCAAATTTGTAATTGAATGTATCACCTGCAGATCTTTTGTAACCACCTATTATGTGATTATGATCATATACTCTGAAACAGTTGGAGGTAACAGAGCTGTCTTTTGTCGAAGAGATCCAGCAATGGGTGAAAACTATCGAATTTCACCTCGTGAGAGGCAGTCTGATATCGTATTCCTTTTGTGGTAACCTCGAGCGATTCAATAAACAACCAAGACAAAAGCATTACCACGGTACACCGTTGGCAGCTTAGTCGCCCCATTACATCTAACAACATTGGAAAAAATCCTGCATGCCACTTGCAACTCTCAACGTATTTGATTTGATTTTGTCCTTAGAAGTCTATGCATGATCTTATACTGTGGTTTCTCACTGGTTACGCTGCCGTAAAATTCATGTCCATCAACCACCTGTTAGATAATAAATTGACGAATGCCGCGCAATATTGAAACTTTTTACCGTCATGCTTGCTGTTCAGGTACTCCATTCCTGCAAAATCCTTTATTCACAAGTAATAAAACGGGTCATTAAACCGTTCATTTTGCTCAACAATAACAGGTTACTCTCGTCACGATGGATAGTGTAATCGTTTGAAAACCATTGTTCCAAACACTTTAATAACACTATCAGTGTTGTGTTGCTCAAACATACTGATGTCAGTAAACTAAACAGGAAATGCAATATTGCCAAACTCGAGTTCGTTGAGGTGTTATTTGTAGCCATTAAAAAACATAGGTTGTCTTCGTTATTTACGTGGTATGCAACTCCATCCACAAAACGCTTGTACATGGCTGAACATAATCTGATACATGATATCTGTGATATTGCGGCTGCATTTACACGCTTGCCAGAGACATCGTGGAGTAAATATCCCGGTGGAAAGCATCTTACTGCATACAATTACTGTAGACGTGTGATACGGGAAGATAAAAGACTCGATTCTAATACCAACCAAGGCATGAAGAAGGACCTGTCAATTGCGAAGATGATCTTTGCCTTTTGGTAAAGGGGCGATCACAAATCCAGCAATGAGTGGCTGTGAAAAATACAGGAATGTTACCACCATTAATAATTGCGACAGCTGGTTAATCTAGCTTCTGTCTAATCCATTTTGCTTTGACTTCGATTGATCTGAGCAAGACCTCATCTATGTCTGGAGCACTAGCGCTGTAAACACGATAAAGGACTAGATCATGTTTTGTCATCACGTTGTACCTCTACATAAAATCCTTATAGTCGTTGGTCAGAGATTTGCACTGTTCGATCGATATCAGGCGCATTTGTGCCTTTTCTAGCAGAGCTTTCCACTAAAACATCTAGGCATTACGAATGCGATTAGAATACATAAACGACGTTTATCTTTCGTTGTATTGCACTAAATTTGACAGTGTCGATGTTGAGATGTTAACGACGATACTGTCCTTCCTGAAGTTGGTTTTCCTCAGTGTCGGGTTGTTTTGCCACTGTTACTAATATTGCTGTGAATGTCATGCTCACTTTGGGTTTTAAGTCAATTGCACGAATCTTTGGCATAGTTAGCCACTTTCAATCATCGAAGCCAACACTTTTAAAGTCATGTACATCTTTCCAATGTTTATGTAACCAACAATCTACGCACACATCTTCGTAAGCATCTAAACTCGATAAATCATCACTAATCTTTTCTTCATATAGAGAACCACAAGTACCAAGATGAAAGCGCAACGCTTTTACAGAATGAGTCTCTCGTGCACATTTAAAAGTGCAATAGTCACCATGTCTTTGTAAGAGCTGTTCATAAATATTCCACAATGAGTGTGCTGGTCATCAAAATCACAGAAACGTAGTCACTAACGCACACACTCACAACATGGCGTCCCACATTCAATGAATACAAATATTGTCAAAAGGTTTGGTAATCATACGACTTCTGAATATTGTCATTTAATTCCTTCCATGTAATACTTTGCTTCGTTCTGATAAATGTGGTGGCATGGTAAGCTTTTATATTAACGTCAGGCAGCTTCTGAATGTCTTTAGTTATTCACATCCTTGTCGCAAAGTTGAAGTGATCAGTGTAGAGTCTAATTTCTGTTCTGTATCGAACATGATATATTTCAAGAATACTAATGAAATCGCCGAAAGCAAGCTCATAAAAGATGTATAACCTGAGGCAAAAAGACTTGAGAAAGAAAAATCTAATTTCTTTCTTCATTTGTTACCCTTTTCTCTTTTGAGTTGACCTCTTGACACAACATTCTACAGTCACAAATTGAGATTTTACTCTTGCAAAGACAGTCCAAACTTCCTTGTAATCTTACAATTCTCTGCGCAATGACCGAATATTAATTTTGCTGCAATACAAATCCAAGTAGATGGGGTCGTCGAACGTTTGACTCCTAGCCAACCTTGTTTATTAAACAAAATGGCATATACAAGGTGCGTAGACACTTATATTACTTGGGTTACACCAGAGAAAGGTGGTGACAGTGGTGATACCATCGACCACATTCCAGGTAAGCCAAGTCTTCTTCTCACATTCATGAAGTTACACAACACTAAAACACTTGATTTAATCTCCTTATACAATGTAGATAAATACAACATTGGTTAATTGTTCACGTATAGATTATTCCAGATATTTAGGCCACTTTCGCTTGAATGTTTGGAATCTAATTTCAAAGTCTCAGAAGCCTAGCAAGGCTACAAGCAACGTGTCTTTTTCTTTCGTTCGGTGAATGTATTAGAGGTCGTGGTGTCATTACTAGTTGCTTGCACAGACATGAATTAATTCTGTTGGGTGGTACACTCGTAATATAACGTTGACTATGAAACCCATTAAATGGTCGTGTTGGGTCTCTTCGACTTGTAAAGAGGCCATGTGCACGGTAACGTGTGATATCGCCTTCACATCCAGGGGGTATATGAACAGTATTTCTTTCCATTGTGGTAGTAGTAGTAGAGAAGGGATCATGATGTGCAGCATCGTTGATGTCGCAGCATACGGCATCGCACTCGAGTTTATTACTGAACTTCAACCTATCGTTCGTTGCGTCTGTGTGAAATTATTCGTATTTCTAGCTACGCGTATGTAGTCTCTATGAAGTGGAAATCTTGGAAGTCTTCCCCATTTTATGCCGGTGTATCTCTAAGGTAATGTCTTATGGTCTGGAAGTCGTACTCCACATGGCGACTGACGATTTGATGGTTTCTTAACCGTGCAGTTTTGTGCAGATCGAAAGTAGTCGCGAGAGATTGTTTATCCTCTTCAGACTAAAGAGCTTTTTTCAACAAGCCAAAGTTTACTACTTGACTCGTTCGATAGTACAACGTCAGTCACTTGACTATGCAGTTGGTATGCATTTCACCGTCCAATCCCCTAAATGACCTTCTTGGAGTTTTGAGAGGGGCTTCTCAGGGTGATAAATATCGATGCAAATGTTCGTGTCAAATTACAAGTCACCATCTCGTCAAAGTTCTAATGCGTGGTACATTTTTAACCCACCATTAGCTGTCAAAGAGGCTGCAATGATGACATTTCCAAACTCGTCGTGAGGTACAAGCTTTGGTTCTTCTTCGTAAATGACCAAGATCAAATCTTCGCGAACGACGTCCACGTGTTTCATTCGTTTCTTTTGTCGTCCATCAGTGCATATTCTTGGGTAATAACGGTGTCTATGCCATTATTCCCCATAAACAACTCAAGATGACTTTGATAAAGAAGCGTCTTATTTCCTTCTTTTCTACGTAGTCTAAAGATATTCCTTTCATAGAATTGTACTCCACTTTGAAATTCTCTTGGTCTTCGGGAGTCTTGCAACAACAGGGATAACCAATGGTTTCTTGTTTGAAATTTCAAAAACGGCGTTGACTCAGCACGAGACAATGCTTTACTGAAAGTCATCGTCCTTTTTGGTAACATTTTGTGTTGTTAAAGTGCTAAATTTCGTACACCTCTAACCGAGATCCAGAGCTTGAAACAATTCCACTCTGACCCACGTTCCTATCAAAGGACGTTCGTCCTCAGTGTGATGACATGGTTGGTCTTGATTACAGGTCTAAGCACAAGTACGATACAAAGGATGGAGAGGTAAAACGGGATGGTACAAGTCAGTGAGAGGTAAGACTTTGCATTTGATCAAGAATTCGTATAGAGTATAAGTTTTATGTCGAAGTGTTGCGTCACCATTTGGGGGTGCCCTGTTGGAAAGCGACTATATTTACACAACTAAGGAAAAAGCCAAAACACTTCGGGGAGTTTGATTTTTTTCTCCCTGACATTCGTGTGGCATTCGTTTTGCCCTGCATATAAACTGTCGATGGGTTTCAGTGGTTATATGGCCACAAAATTATAACTTTTTGCAATACTACTAAACACGAGATCGATTTTGAAACATCGATCCTAGTCGGCACGGTATGCTTGTTATTGTAAGCTCAGGCACCGTTGGTAAGTTTTCTTCTACACGTATCGTTGGTGTCCTCTAAGAACTGACTTTTCGCGTCGAACGTAACAAATAGATTAATAATGAAATAAGCATCGTAGATTATGTTTTGTTCTTATAAATCCCAGCAATACACCGCAATATTTTCAAGTGTCTTCTCATCTCCTCCGTGTATGGCATGTTAGCACCATTTGTCTTTCATGACTGATATGTAATGTAACCAACGCAAGTTTCATTTTATCAAACTTAATAAGACATATTCCGGTAAGTTCATTTTTTATTTTACTGTCACCGGTTTATTGTCAAGCAAAATATTTTTAATTTTACGGCTGATGCTATCTGTCGCTGTCAATGTTTCAAACATTGTTTACTATTTCTAGATAAAATATCATACCCTATCGTATCAAAAAGGTCACATTGACGTGTTTGACAATAACCAAGTGCAAGAGTATCTATTACGTTCTGACAATATTTTTGTCATCAAAAGTTTACAATCCACGTTTAACAATAACGTCAGTTTCAAGTTTGTTTGAATCACCATTGTCCTAATAAACCTAACATTTCTGTCAATAAGCGTCGTTGTTAATACAATTTGTAACATATCGTCGCTGTCTAGCCTTGCTCATTTTACTTTGTTATTATCTAATCACAGAACATACATTTTAATTCGTCGTGCAACAAATTCGGATATTACAATAAAGTTTGTTTCATCCTTGAATTTACAAATTTCTTTTTTATTTATGTTATCGTGAAATCCACTATACAGAGGATAATATGACAAATCAAACAGTTTACGTTTACCATAGATATCCTTGTAAACATCTTCAAACGTTATTTTGTAAACCAATGAATCAGTGTCGGTAAATAATAATTTACTCGACAGTCATTACGTCTTGACAAAATTGTAATGAAAATCGTACATCAGCCATTTTGATAGGTCTAACACCGCAGAACGAACTTAAATTGGATTATTTAACTTCAAATTTTATTTTCTTCGTTGTGACCGCAAGAAGGTTTATTTTCATGCTGACAAAATCATCGTCTGCAAGAAGTTTATTTCCTCAATCAACATCATTAACAATCTCAATACTTACACGTTTACGAATATTCTCTATCGTCCTACGAGAAACAAAACTGTTCATCAGCTCAAAGTCGGTCGTATCAACCGCTTGTCGTGTTGTGTTAAGAATCAATATAACCTTTCATCCAGGGTGACTGATTAAATTTTAGAACGCGTTGAACTTTTACTTAAAGTCAAACCAGCATGAACTCCTTGTTTTAGGTTTGTGCAATGTATTACGTAATTTCTTTTATTCAACAAGTTTGGAACATATTTATGTACTATGGAGTTCTTTCTGTCTCCGGCTATAATTCGCTGTTTTTCAGACAGCAGATTATAATCGATTCAGCTCAAAATGGATAATCGTTGTGTAAATCATGCAACGTAGTCGGATAATGAATATCAACTTCAACTAGATAACTCACATCAGGTGGTGTTTGTTTCTCGGTTTCTGGTAGAAATTTATCATCACTGATCTAATGAAATCCTCTTAATGGCATTGGCCTTGACATAGCATAGGCACACAAATTATTTATTTAATGGCAGCTTATGTGGCATGTATTTATTGTTCGCGGTCACATACTTCTTAGTTATAACATTTATTTCACCGCGAATTCACTTTTCAAAACAATTAAACATGTCAGCGTGGGTCAGTAGTTCTAGTCACACTTGACTATGGTTTAGCAGGGATTCCCAAGATAGCCAGAAGCAGTATATCACCAAAGAGGATCAAGTCCGTAATTGCTGTAAGTGACGTTCCAAAACTTTCAAATACATCAGTGAGTAACATATTATCTGTCATCAAATACACATCATGATAATCGCGAAATGTTTTATAATTAAATTTAATCCATAATGATTTCTCTTGCTAGCATTCGCTCTCAGTAATATTTTAGTTTTAAGAGTTCAGTAAAATTCAAATTGGTCTGGTAATAGCGACTCATTAAATTTAATTTCGAACAATCATTGAGATACTCATAAGTAAATATGCCATTTTGTTATAACATATTTGCTCGGTCGCCAAATTGATTTTGTAAATTATCAAACTAGATGCAACATTTCACTAATTCATCTATCGACGTTGCCATAGGCAGCACACTATCAATAATTCTTAATTTTCCTAACGTAACAGACATATATTTCTGAATGCTGTTCGGATTACGCTTTATTTTCTCATTGAAGTTTAGAAGGTCTCGGATTTCAGTATCACCAAAAGCTTCTGTGATAACGTAACTGTCGTACCCACGAACATTTATGAAGAATAACCTCAATAATTCAGGATGTCTGTGCCGTAAATTACAATTGTCATGTGCTGCTCCACGATATTATCCGGTCAAGGGACAATAATCTTTGACTCGGTCAGGGACAATTCACAAATATGACAATTTTTTGCCGTTGTAAAATCTAACTCTTCCAGTGGGGTTAATTGCGCCATTGGTGTGATTTTTCTTACTTTGTTGGAAATGAAATCAACTTCGACGATAAGCTTCTTTAACAACCAAACCATGTGGGCTTTACTGCGAGAAATCTTCATTGGTCGTGATAAACTTTGATCTACAATACAACAAATTTTATGTTCGACTCCTCAATGAACATTGTTTTGAGTTTTCCATGTCGATGATCGGTCGGGTTTATTTTCAGCACCAAATACAGCTTGTAACAGACTCTCAAAGTCGGCGTAAATTACATACAGAATTTTCATTTTGTGATTGTAGGTGCTAAATTTTAATATATTTTACATCGTTCTGGCATTGTTATTTGCTTCACGTCCAAGCAATATTGTAAATGATTATTTTAACTCTATCGCTTGCGCAACCGTGTAAACATCGGTAACAAAAATAGTTTGTTCTTTCTGTTTGTTGTATTGATTTCTGACTAGTCCGTTAAAATGCTTAATACACACGAACTGATTTTTCTAACAATAAATTGATTGATAATTGTGATGTGTTATCAGAAATATATCGTGGATATACCTGATCGCGTTTTTACACCAAATATTTCGTTTAAAAATATTCTTCTAGTGCTCAAACTTTGGTATCTGATTTTTATCAGCAAGAAACTCAATCGAGGAAAAGTTTAATCTGGAAATATACGAACTCGATCTGAGTCTTTTTCTGTTGGAAATAGTGCAGAAAATATCGCCCACTGAAAACATTTGGTTGTCAGTGTTATTAATGTTAGAACAACATTTCTTGTTTTTATTTACGCTGGTAGATCAACGTACAAAATTACACGCAATACACTGTATTCCATCCTATAAAGCAGAAATTTGGAGATCGTGTCGAACTTGCATCCTGAACAAGATGTAGTATATAATTCGGTCTATTAATATTTTTCCTTTTGTCTTTCGTTTGATAACAGTCGAAGGTCCGTTCTGAGTAATTTTCGTTTAGATTTCGTGTTGATGTACTAATCATCAATGTCTTTGTCAACGTCATTATCTTCGACAACATCACTTTGTGACGACGCCACTTTGTGACGACGCATGTATCTTCGATAGCAGCACATGGCATTGCACTAAGATTTTCAGTCCATTGTGTTTATCAAGTTCTCGTTTGATTGTTGCTTGAAGCAGATGAAACAAATGTGTTGATGAAAAGTTTGTTAATGTAATATGATTGTCGAATTTATAACTGTTCTCAAATCCGACAAACGTAGTTGCAATCTTAACTGAAGTAGTTAATTTGGCTTTTGTTATATTTTGCAATTTCAGCATGTGATATTTACGTTTAATAAATCTTTGATAGATTTACCAAAATAAGTTTCATTAAAAAATGTATAATGTATATCGAGGCAATAGAAAATTTACAACCAATTAATGTGCTACAGAGAAAGTGATATACTACCAAAATAATGATTATTCTGACTGGTACGGCAATATATTGGTCTAGGTCATCAACAATAAAACCAAAGTTCCGTTTGGTAAAACAACACCAGCGAGTTACAAACTAAAGGTCAAAAGAAAAGATGAGGAATACATCGAAATCTTTCAAACAAAGGATTTCATTTACACGTTATATTGAGGAACAACGTGTTTATCTTGTTAATGACTAACTTACCAATAATAACATCGCAAAAATTTAGGTTTGCAAAATGAATATCTACCACATCCGGTTTTTGATCTTTATGAAGCTAATGATTAGGGAATATTTCGAAATATCAGACCTAAAACAGTTTCAGGAAAAGTAAATCAAAAATGCTATTTGCAGGTGATAGTTGGAGGTAATATATAAACTGACCATGTTTGTTATAGATAACTCAGATTTATTTACGATATTTTGAATTGACCAATTCCACGTGGATTTTTGATGATTATCACATCAACATCATCAAAACCGATAATCGTCTGTAGAAACTTGAGCTAGTTATCCAACAAGAAAATGTTAAAAATGAGCTAGGTCAAAGGTCATGCTATACTTATTATTTCAACAAAATCTGAACAAACGAGGAAACAAAATTTAAGTCAATCTACGCCACATCAAAACATTTTACAATGAGTCCTAATTCGGTTAAATTAGTTGCTGATGGTTAAATAAAGTCATTAACATCATAATCAAATTTAAACTGAATCGTGTTTCGATACGACTGTTAAAATTCGTGCTAGTTCTTTTCGGTTGATACACATCTGAAACTAGTTCATGGTGACATTTCTGGTATATTTCACCGCCGATAAAAGCGGTCTTCCAACACTTGTTTCGTCCGCTTTCAGAAGGACACTGTATTTGTTTTCTCGGGCGACGATAGTGTCAACGATAAATGATTCTCTGTCGTTGTGAGAAAAAAACCGCTTTTCGAATAGCTTCTTCTAGTTCGTTTTTGTTGATTATATCTGCTCGTTCATTGTAACGAAAAACTTCCATCTTATTTCAACAATTATACAAAAGTTGATTAATATGATGCTGAAACGTTTATATGATATTTATAACGATTGCTGATTTGCTGAGGAAACTCCAACAACAAAAACCTATTTCCGACTTTAACGTCGTCGACGATAAAGTCGTTAACAAAGAATTTAACTTTATTAACGCATGATGACAGCGACAATGATGATGACAGCGACTATATCGCCTTTTGACAATGTTGTTGATAAAAATTCATACGGATGATAGTTAACGGCAGACAGGATATGAAGTATCGTCTGGCAAATTGATATAAAAACTTGATTTTACTCTTGATTTTATTTTGTTGAAACTTTAAATCTGATGCAATTGACACCAGATCGAAAAAATTATTTGATATCGCTATTTGCTTCGGCAAAGTGTAAATTGGTTTTGTAGAGGCATGAGTAGACTTATAGTGAATTTGGTGGTCAAAATGTCAGTTTAATGCTGCTGGTCGGAAGCCAACTATTAAATTTATCTCCTTATCCGGACAAAACTTTTCTTGCCACGATTTCAGATAGCTCGTTAGATAAAGAATATATTTTGATTTGTCTTCTACGTCACATGAGAAATCTTCCAGCGTATGTGACAGGAATCGTCGCTAGAATATTATCCATGACAATTACTTTTCGGTCCAATTTCTTGTGAATCCTTTTTCAGACTGTGTTTTGTTTGTCAGAAAAATTCTGACTCGGTCGTGCACTCTAAATTTATGTCTACGGTATATCATTTAATTTGCCAGAAACGTATTTTTAATTTCGTCAGGGATATTTTTTATTGTTTATTGATATAATCAGATACAATCTTCTGTAAATAGTTAATCTATTTAATTGTGTTTTTCATCGTCAAATGTTTGTGGATTTTTTTGTTCAGAGCGCAGTTGAATCTTTCGACAATAACTCTCTTGCCCTCATTTCGAGTAACATATTTTTTAATGTTTTATTGTGTCAGAAACTTTTCAAACATTTTTGTCGATAAACTCAGCGCCATGGTCAGACCAAATCTTATTTGGTTTTATTTCTGTACATGTTATTAGTTGTTTCAATGCATCTGTTATTGATGTACATGTTTTATCAAGCACAGATACACTAAAAGCGTATTTACTTGCGACGTCAATAACATTAAACAGTATCTAATGTTGCCGTTGTATCGTGCTAGACCAGACATATCCACAAGATATATTGGCTAGATATCATCAACGGCATTCGCGAGAAACTTTCGTCGGGGCAACTTTTTATGGTTTAGGAAGTTCCATTGCGAGGTCAGTATATAATCCGCCATGTCCTATCTTATAATTTGCACCAACTAGTCTTTGTACAAAATTTATATCAGCTCGTTCTGGCATTCCTGTCGGATACATGTCATACAATTCATTTAATATGACCGCAGCACAATCTGTCTGATTTTGTTCGTTATAGCGCTAACAAATATCATAACGCAATGCTGTCGCTTCAACATGATTATATGGTTCTTGTCTCGGTAAAGGATTGTCGTTTTCATCTAACTGTTCATCCAATGGATTATATGGTCCAGTGTATTTACTACCCAGCACTGTCCAACCGCTGCGGAGTTTTGAAAACTTGGCAATTAACTTGTGAAATTCAATACCTGAGCCGATTACTTCATAGTGATTGCAACGCCGACAGTTAGTTACAGTTGTATCTTGTTCGGGAACTAGATCTGGATTGCATTCACATTTACATTTCTTTCTACTGCACACAGCACAAATACATTTCAACATCATTCTGCTAATTTTTGTTGTTTCGGTTTGTTTTATATCAGTGCTCGATGTTTAATTTCTGCATTTGAGAAAATATGTTGTAATTTTATATTTGGCTGTTAGATATATTTGCTTTGTTGTCGTTAGTTATACTTTGACACCTATCAAATTGTAAGATAAACTTAAAAAATCAATAGTGGAGTTATTTGAACTCACATACATCTGTCGTGTAAGCAAAATCAATAATAGCCGCAAGCTGTAGTGCCTTCTGGCTGCAGCTGATCAGATAAATAATTGTATTTTTTTGCATTTTTTATGTATTTTTTGATGATATAAGTCGGAGGTGGAATGTATGAATCAAAATAATTGTTACCATCAACGGCAACTCAGTGAGTATCTGATACATCGTTGATTTCCGAGATATTAATCGCTCAAGAGATTCCTGTACTTGGTACAGAATCAAGTTCGTCTTTTGAATATACTCCGTGAAATCCTTTCATTGATTTTAATTTATCAAGTTCTTTAAAGTTGCTTAGCAAGTGTGGAGTCAGCCTATGGTGTCCGGTAACATCAGGCCGCAACTGTGGGCGCCCCGGCAGATAAATAGCAGATTCGGAAGTAGACTGGCCGCTATTCCTGCTAACTGTGGACAGATATATCCTCATTGCATTGTAATTACTGACCACTTTGCGCTTGTTGTCGTTTCTCGCTAGTTATTTTTGTGGCTACTTGACATTATTTATTGATTAACTTTCACACAAAATGACGAATACAAAGTGTTCGGCAATTTGTTTAATACCGTCCTTGGAAAACGCACTTTTTGTTTCTCATGATATTGCACCTAATGTTGCTAGTCCAAATGTTCCGAGTACCGGCAATATTATTGTTAGTACTGTTTTATCTAACGTTGCCAGTGCCGGATCAAGAAACCCATCATACCATGCAATTGATGTTGTTTGAGCTGTGCTTATATTAAGAACCAATTGTTTTCCTTCGACATGTTTGTTAATTGTTGCTGCTTAAACATTATTTTCATTGTAGAGCCGGCAGTCACGAACCCTATTGGCTTTGGGATTAATCTTACGAGAAACCGCACGTATCTTAGTAATTGCCGTCGTCAGTCTTTTAATTGGCCATTGCGTTATGTATATTTCTTTTGTAACGTATTTCATTGATAACTGAGTCATTGTTATTGTATTTGCCACTCAAAAATCTTGACGTTATTGAACATTCTTCCCTTGGTTGCGTCAATGGTTAGGAATTTATAGCTTACAACTAACGCGTATGTGAAATATCCTGCAATATGAGCTGGAGCAGCTTCTAGTGTCCTTGTTACTTCGAGTTCATTTAAACTCATTCGGAATGTTTAGATACGTCGGAAGAGAAAAGCTTGTACAATATTCTAAACTCCTCAATTGATATTTTAAATCCGCTCTCAGAGTCTTGATTTTTTTGCGTAGCATTCTTGTTGTCCCCAGTGTTAAGTTACATAAGATCGCTCTTTCAGGATATTTTTTAGAGTTTATTCTAACAAATGTTCTTCTGACATTAATGTTGTCGAATATGGAGTTATTTTGTAATTGCGATGTTCCTTTATCTTTTCATTGGAAAACAATAAACACATGCCTTAGTAGTTGCTCACTTGATGTTGCTGTCACCCTTCACTTTTTATCGGTAGATAATGGCACTACCATAAATGTATTTTATTTGGTGTGAAACGGATCCTTTTCATATACTCGATATGCATTGTCTCAAGTTCAATAGACTTTGTGATCGACGGAACAATTCGTGATATCCACAGTGAGATGTTTCCAATAACAAAATCGAAAATATGGAACATCAGCAGGGTGAGTTAGTCTCCAGGTAGTATCGTTGATTGAGAACAAACTTAAGTTTGACTTCTCTAAAATCTTTGCTGTAATCGGGACAAAATCCGAATAATGTACTCATCGGTAACATTACTGTAACTCGTCCTGAAGCATTTATCATCGATCTTCGTTTTGCATTCGTTGTGTTTTGTGGAAATAATTGAAATTATTGTGCTAAAGCTAACAGCGCATCAGCATATTTAGCTGGTGGATTAATTCCAATTGCATTGTAAATATTTATCAACGCTGTTCTGATATTTCCTAGAACGTTATTAACTGTAGATGTTGTGCACTATTGTGCGTGAAGCGGAAAAAGAAAGGCGTTTGTTTTTGTGAGAGTTGCTGAATCTCCTGCAGATGCTTTTGGTGCAGCTGGTACTCTAAAAAGATCAATTGCTCCTGGTGTATCCAATCCGGTATCCTTAAACCAAAACATATTTGTCGTTACAAATCGTGAGTAATCGTCGCTAAAAGATACCACATTGAGCATAGTAATCGGAATGAAAAGATGCAATGAAATATTTTTCACAGTCCCATTTGCAAGTTGATATCGCGCGCTTTTAAACAAATTCCAATTATTGTGTACGAACGTGCGTCGGACATCAGAGCCGAATTCAACAGGAGGTACATATGTTGTCATGACTTGTCCTTGTACTTGAAGAAATGCTTTGTGCGTCAGCAGAATATTTGTCACGGATATTAAACTAACGAGTCCCGGCTGAGTTCATTTCATTAGAACTTTCGTCCAAATATTCAACATAATCAAATTCTGTTGTTGACTTGTCAGTTCCAGATTTTTCGGTAAGGTCAAGATAATCCTTCACTGACATTATTTTGTGATCGCTCGACAAAATGTAGAACGCAGCAATGTACGGTCGTTATCTAGTCAATAACACTAGTTTTCATACAATTTATTCACCACATGTTGATAACAGATCTGTATTTGTCACGATCAACGCTCGTGTTGTATCTAAAGTTGTGCTATAGTTGAAATTACCTGTGAGATATCAGCAGGCGATAGCAGAGTTGGTTTGCCTTTGATTTTGTCTGCGATCTTTTTTTACCCACTGCAGTTTCTGCTTTAGGTGCGGTTCCTGTTGCAAATGCGTTCGATGCGACTACGGCAATTAGTGCAACTCTATTAGTAATTCCGTGTATATTTTGTATTATCTTGGAAAACATATTTACAAAGAATCATCCGACGATCTTTCGTCAGTAAATTTTTCTTTGGCTTTTCTTTTATTGATAAACGCATGATAAAATTCGTTTTCAGTTAACGCTGCGCTAAAGCAAGTAGTAGGTAACAATTTCGTTGTTAAAATCAAGTCGTCGTCGAGATTGATCTGTCAGTTGATGTTTATCCTCGATATTTGATTTCATGATAAACCGGAAAATATATTACATGTCGAGAACTAACTTGCATTAATGAACCAAGTGAAATGTCAGGTAAAAAAGCTATAAATTGTGTGTCTGCAATTTCCCCCGTGCAGAACAAGATCCGTACGCAATAAAACAATTAATCAGAAATGTATTTACTTGAGTTATTTTTACCGGAACATCATCGTCGTGCGATTTTGCAGTGTCTATGACATTATTACCATACAGTTGATTTTCAAATCCAAGCACTGTTTGTAGCTGGAGAAAATCAATTCTTATTTTATTTTTAACTTGACCCTAACACGTTATGTATTATAGCTTGATGTCAGCTCAAAAATGTCAGGGACAGCGAGGTTTATAATAATAAGCTCCTTGATCACTTATGGAGATTAGTGATAGTATAGGCGACTTATAATATCTGGACTGTCATCAAAGCGGCTAGATTAAATCTAAAATTATCATTAACATCTGTTTTAACATTAGCCATGTAATGAAATGCTGTTGCAGAAATTACTCCAATTTCGTATTGTCGGGTATGATCCTGTTGAATTAGTGGATTATAATTGACAGAAAAAATTGCACTGTAATTGAGATCATCTTTTTTTTACATGGCAATATAAAGCTATGTCAAAATAAAACCGCCTAATAAATATATGAACGTTATAAAATACCTTTGCTAGATAAACCGAATTGCATTGTCTGTTTCTCGACAACGAAAAATAAGTTCGTAATTTATTAATTTCGCTGTTATTTAAGGGAATATCTTCAAATACGATTATTTTCTGTTCGTCGGAATCGAACTCGTATATCGGAGTTAAATCATGTATTTTCCGGATCACAACTATATCTTCACCTGCTGTGGATTAATCGTGTAAATGTATACCGAAAGTAGTAAAAACCAACGTTGAGAAATACGTTCATTAACAAATTTGTTTTGCCTCAGTCCGTGCGACCTGCTCGTTCAATCGTTCAGTATCTAAGTATAGGTTTGGCATCTTTGTTTTATATTATATGTCTGACAAAAATAAATCTGTGATCACAAAATTCGGAATAACTTTAACAGGATCAATATCTATGCTACTGTGATGATAAACGAAATATAAGAATTATAAGGGTATCTAAAAAAATCCGGGGTCACAATTGCCGGCAACTTGGACATCTTTGGTATACGTGTGATGGGTCTTGATACAAAATACCCATTGGATAGTGCAGATATTACACATTCGATAAGTTATACGCTGCTTAATACCGTCGACGATAGCTAACTTCCTCTGTCCGGCAGCATAATAAGCGGTGATTTAGCGATGTCAACAAAATCTTCACAGGTCTAGACACAGGCTATCCGGTAACAGATATGGCCCAATCGGTTAGTTAGAATTAGTTCAGAATAGTCATGGATAACAAATTATTATTGGTCGATGGAACAATGAACGGAGACATTAAAATGTCTGAGAAAAAGATTATTGGTTTAGAAAGAGCATATCCACCTCCAATGTTAAATGTTAGTTAAGTTGGCTGTAGTTAAAATACATTGATGAGTTCAAATTGTCATTGTCAGGCGAAACATTGAGCATAAATATTAATATGCCCGAAAAAAATACATTATCGAACTTGAAAAAGATTTTCCACCAGCAAATTTAAACATAAGTCAAGCACCAAGTCATAACCAGCTAAGTGAGCTTATAATACCACTTTAAAAAATCGGTGATATAATGTCTGGAAATATATCTTTATCAAACAACGCTAAAGTAAATGGATTATCAATAAACTCACCACGAGAAGTTCATGATTATGCGATAAGTTATGTGCAATTAAGAACTGCATTAACCTCGTATTTACATTTATCTGGCGGATCTATAACATTGATATTGTCGGTAAGATAATCTACATGACATAGACTGATAACACAACGTTGGACAACGATAATTGACAGACCAATGTCATGGTCGTTAATAGCAATGTTGTCAAACTGAATGGCTATACAATGTCTGGCTTTAAGAAAGTACCGCAATATATGGTTCTGCTGCATTAGAGGATCTGACAAATAAGGATTATGTTAATAAAGCAATTGCTGTAGTAGACTAAATGTACATAAAAAAATTCGGAGACACAATGTCTGGCGCGTTAATTGTGGGCGCCAACAAAATAACGTCAATATATTCTCCATTCTCTGATGCTGATTTAACAATTAAGGTAAACAAAAGAGTATTTTACAATTCTGCCCAAAAACCTTGTTGACACTGCAGGGGTTTGCGTAAAATACAGATAGTTTCGAATATACGATGTTGCAGCAAAAGTCCGTTTCCAGCTGTGACCGCGTTTCGGATATAAACGCCTGAAAATCAAATTTAATCTGACGATGTAAATAAAATGACAGACCCTGCAATTATAATAGTGGATAAATAGTTTTATGATAATATTTTAACCGAACAAGGATGTTTCTGCTAGAGATATCAGCGATTGATCAGCTGTGCTAAACGTAATTAGCCAAATGAAACAAAATTAAGAGTAGAGTCTATTAATAGGGTTGATGAAAGAAAATTGACAGAAAAAGATTATATTTTGGTTCGTGTCATACATCATCTGAAAGACATTGTCATCCCGAGTTGAAAACTTGCTGAAAAAAGCATTGTTTGATCTTTACAAAGAAAATACAGACACGACTAACCAAACAGGACTAATAAGGCACGAGCACATGGTAGAAGAAATCCAGAAGAAACTCGAATAGACAACGCTCAAACTTAACTAACTAGCAGAATAAAAAAATGATTAAAAAGAAACACAAAACTCATAGATAGTTTCTCAAAAATACACATATTTCAACAACTTTGCATGTATTACCATGATAAACAAACACTATTTAGAAATGTTGGTAATATATCAGCAGACGCAAATTAAATTATTAAAACGTACTCAAACGCAATTATACAAATGTTACTAGAGCAACCTGCATTTGATCCGATTATTATAGATAAATCACTGAAAATAGTTATAAACCTTAATTCGGAAGTTGATGAATACGATAATGCTGAGCGAGAGGTATCTTTTATGTGGTTGAATAAAAAAATGCGTGTTCAGTCTGATTCTAACTACGCCATTAGTGAAGCCGATGATGTTCAATTATTATCCTTCCAACGTTCTAGACAATTGATGCTATGAGATTATTAACTGTACAACAACTGATTTATTTTGTCAGGCAAAATATCACAAATCAAAACGAGCTCAAACGAGTAATATTATAAAATTGTATAGCTGCGTACGCAATTATCAGACATCTTGTTCTTAAAAATGTTATGTTGAATGAAATCAGCCTGGTAATTGTTTTTATTGATGAAACAGAAAGCAACCATGACAGTTTGGTAAATGAAACAAGTCTTTACAGTCATGATTTATCAAAATATGATAAATATAATTCATATAGTTGACTGAAAGACAAAAATTTATTAATTGATGAGCGATATAAATGCTTTACTGTTATGTAGTAAAATTAATGCAGAAAGAGCAAAACATAAATTTCAGTCATGACTCGGAAGATATTCCAAAGAGTGAACTTGATGCGTTAATGCAATATTACAAATACTACAACAAGAAACCGTAATGCGTAAATTGATGTTGTAAATATTACAGAATCTTACATGTAATATAGTATCTTCCGTTGGCGCTGACCAGATCTGGTATTATGTCTAGCAAAACAGCATTAACTCCATTTTTTCTGATAAATTCTCTTGCTGCGTCGTGCCAAAAAAGAGCTTAAATTTTAGACAAAAAAGTGGATGCAATACCGTTAGTTTGCCTTACAAAAGGGCGCTTGATCAAATAAAATCTTTATGAGCTGAGTTGAATACGACATGGAGTATTTAATACATGAATACCGTATCAGAGACATAATGTTGACTGATATCTTGCCAATGCGAATTAGTAAGACGAAAACTTGTATCAACAGCAATTCAGGCAAAATGTATCAGTGATTATAAAGCTGATCTTGATAAGGTTATGTACATTGTATTTCAAACAGATGTATAATCATTAAAGATTTATCATCAAACAGTTACGTATAAATTTTATCCAACGATGATGTTTTATATTCATTAGGTAACAGATTCTTTACTTCTTTTTTTTCTGGAAGATTTTTGATAGCTTTATCAAAATTTAATTCACGATCTTCCATCCAGTCTTTTATTTCTTCATCGTATGCTTCTAATAATATCCAAAACGGTTCATAGACAGTTTGAACAAAATCAAAACCACCCATTTGATTGTCCAACAGTTTCTCTTGATATACAAAATTCAGTAATTGTCATTTTCTTGAAATAAAATTCTACAATCTTTTTATTGCTTATATTAATGCCACTACTTTGATTGGTAATGTGGTACTATTCCTCCCATATAAGTTCGTTCAAATTCTATCTCCTGTTGTTTATTATAGTGTAAAAGTTTTTATCGAGCAATAAAGTATATATTTTATCTAAAAATGTAATGTATCAAGCCGATGATAGCAATTTCTAGTAGTAACTAATAAGGGGCATTTCTGGAGAAGTAACCCTAAAGCTACCCAAACAAGTACGTTCGAGTGATTGTCCTTAAAGTTCGTCACAACAATTACAGCCTTAAGACAGGTACTGGCGACAGGGGCATCCTCGTTGGGTGGAGGCGGCCAATGGCGACTTTGTACCTCTTTGGGTAGCTTTAGGACTACTGCAAAACCCTGATAGTATACTACTTATACACAACGTTCCGGCCGATCTAGCTGCAGTTTATTGATTCATTGCAGTTCGTGGAATCCACCTTCTACAAACTTGTGAGCAACCTTGCGACAGGAAGAGACGATCGATTACTCATCAGTACGGTGCATGTAAATCAGAAATGTTCGGTTCACTTAGCACGAAAGGAGTATAACATCACAAGTACATGAGCCACAAAGAGAAGTTAGTTTATACCCAGGTGAGTTTCTCCATCTGTCTTTGTTCCAGAAGGGTGTTTTGGCCAAGACTACGAGCTCGCGAACAACGTTTGGTCAGCCTATTGTCGTCAAATCCTTGTCGACTAACATGAGTTCTATATGTTTGCAGATGTGTTGCTACTTGCATGTGTCTTTGAAGCGATTTATGATTCAAATTATCGTATAATTAGCTTTATCCAGTGAAAATCGCACTGTCATTCAAAAGTCAATCTGTTACACTATCTTGTCCACAAGGTCGGTGATGTAGCCTATGTATATGGTGAGTTCACACTGATCTATTCTTGCGGATGTAGACATTCATAAGTACATGAACGGGTACAAACATGACATCGACCATGTATACGAGTTTAAGTTGACTTAGAATATCAAGGCGAATTGCATAATACCCATAACGATGACTGTATTTATCCAATGCGCTGTTACTGTCCCGCGAGTGACTGTCTCCGTGTCAGTGTGCAATCAAGGATTATGCCGAAAGCAAGTTTACAGGAGAAACTTAATTATATAGTCTATAATTTACAGTTGTATCTGCGCTTTGGAATGCGTGTTCTACGAGTCCATCGGGTGTATGGGTTTTGTTAGAGAGCGTGGATGACCGAAAACAACCAAAATGAATAAGGAAACATGCAAGATTATGTCGAAAGAGTTAAAACAAAATTAAAAATCAGGATGAGATACTTTGGCGTCACGACGTTTTCGAAACATGGATCACCTTGGGATGCTATGCCGTCAAGGGAAATTTTGTATTAGCACAAATTTGTACTGGATAGCGACAAAAGTAATAGTACAGGTGGCATGACGTCATGGTACTGGATACTTGCAACAATGTAGCAAGGGGCTGACTTAAATACACACACACACACAAATACCACTCTAGATAGGGATACTTACAATAGACACATAGATACATATATGGCAAAAGGAAAAATTAAGATTTTTTCGAGTCATATGAAGTGCCCCCGAAAAGGACCGTTGTTTCTTATGTTAACACCATTCCGTTAACATACAGGAGAT
>QKMX01132781.1:0-13038 GCA_003401595.1 Venustaconcha ellipsiformis
ATCTGCCAGTGCATTATGTGATGGCAGATATAGGACTGTGTAGTTTGTAGTTGACTCATTTTTTTTAAAGTCAGCATTGATTTATTTGATTGGATCAAGTTTTGCATAAGTGAAATTTTGAGTTTTTCCACAGTGATATTGAAGTTGCACTGCTGACATGAAGAACAAACTTTGTATCGTCATACTGATGGATGGCTTGATATGGGAAAACATTATTGCCATATATGCTTGTGTGTAAGGCCAATAGCAAACAACATAGACCCTTACCTGCCAATACATATGGCACCAGAACATCAGGGTCTTGTTGTTTGTTCTACAGAGTACTCTGAATAAATTGCAGATCCCCAGATCTGCTTGCACATATTGCAGCAGCAGATCTGGGTCTATGCAATTTGCAGTTGGGCTTGACTTATAAGTTGTATAGACAGTATTAAAAGTGACTGGTGACAAATTACAATTTTCAGATCTATTAGAGTTCAAAATACACACAAAGAACCATTTTACGTGAATAATGACATTTTAATGGCAAAGTGGGATTTTAGGACCACTATGATTATAATCATGTGTTCTTGGCATTTGAATGTTCAGTTTTCATGCACTTTTGAAATGCCATCTAACTTTAGCTTTACCTGGAAGTTCTCCAGTTAAATGTAGTTCAAGATATTTAGATGTTTTAAGACATTTGAAAACTGCAAATCAACCATATCAGTTTTAAAAAAAAAATGTACATATATATTTGAAACCATACTTAAAATTGTTGTTTGTGCATGTGGAATGCCATATTACTACATCATAAATGGTATGTGGCAAGTGCTTATTGCAACCACCAGACTTCTTTTTTATGTTATATTGAACTTGTTTATGCATATTTTTGCATTTGTACTAATGTATATATTTAATACAATATAAAAATTTGAAGGTACTCAAACTCATTGAGTAATTTCTGTATTTGCTTGCCTGAGTTTGCAGAACAGACAAATTATTTATAAAAAGTAGGGTTTTTTCATTGGACATGAGAATGTATGCAGGAACCAGTATAACCTGTACAAGGAATGGATAAACAATACACACATATATAAGGACTTAAAGAAAATGGAAGCTTTGTATATTTATAATTTGTATTTCCAGAAGTTTTGTATTTTTGTATAATGTACCTTTTCCAAGCAGTTGATATTTTGGCCATAGTTACTGTTGCCCCCCACATATTATTTAAAATTTTTAAAGAAATTCCCTTTTTATTCAAAATATCTTTGTGATTTAGATGCTTACATTTAGAACAAAACTTTAAATGAAAATCTAGCAAAGTTGAACTAGTTCTATTTCAGATTTATCTAATATGTATATTTTATTTATACCAGTAAAAATTAAAATGAGGTATTATGGCATTGTTACTTAGTGTGTATTGTTTATCCATTGCAGGTGGTAAAGCTACTCACCCAAAATGGATACAAGTGGCACCTCAGTGTTTAACCGATAAGGGCAAGGTCAAGACTGTGACCTCTGACCCCACCACTACCATGGAAACTGATTCAGGTCAACCTAGAACTAGGATAGCAGGCAATTTCAATAGTTTGAGAAATGAAAACCTGGAAGTTGATAATCAAATATCAGTTGAAATAAAATCAGAGTATGAAATGGAAAATTTGAATCAAGGGAGTTTTGAGAACAAGAGTGACATTAATGATGGACAATACCAGAACAGCAGCCATGATGGTGGATACAATTTGAATGACAGTTCAACAAAACAAGAGAGATTCTTTTCAAATAATAGTCCAGCACGCATAAAACAATCCGTTTGTCTGTCTGAATTGGATACAAATTTTGGGAGGAAAGGTAATATTGAAATGTCAAGGATGTACCATAGCTATGGGAGATCCAGAAAGACTGATGTACATTCAGATAGCAATAATTATGATCAACCAGACCTTGAACAAAAAGATTTTCTCAAAACCAACATATCAATTATAGATTTTTCAGAGAATAAGATGCATTTAGATAGAAGCCAGAACCAGACCAGTGCACAGTTTTCTAATAGTAGCAAACAAGTAATCCCCGTGTCATGTGTTAGTGTTCCCCGAAAATTAACAAGAACTGAAGATACTATGAGAAACTATGCTTCGAGCCTTACCACTAAAGAAATACTAACAGAAAGTCAGAGAAGAGAAATGGGTTTGACTGTTCAAAAAGCTGAAAGAACTAGTCAAATGAGAGAAGCGAGTCATCATTCAGGAGAAGTAAATGATCAAATGAGAGACAGAGATATCATGCCCATTAATTATCCTCAAGATGATTATACATTATCAGAGGTGGGTGCAAACAGATTTAGACTTGGATTTCAAGGAAGTACTCAAGCATCCGAATTTGTTTCTCTGAGCAGCAGTGTGGGATCTAGCACAAATATTCGAGCAGGTGCAATAAAAAGAAAACTTTTTCGACCAAAGTCCACAGGATTTAGACATAAAAGTTTGGTCAGCCATAACTCAGCACCCCAAACAAGTTTTTGTCCGATTGATGTTGTTGATCTTACTGCAAGTGAACATTTTAAGGAATCAGACAGAAATAATCAAACATTAGAGAGAAACTACGGAGAAACTTTTGAAAGTTTGAGAGGAGCTCATTCTATTCAGATTCAGAACGCACAATCACAGATTTCACCCACAAGTCCTAACCAGAGTGGGAGTAATCATAGTAGCCATGGTGATTTGCAACCTTTTGTGCCTTTAAATGCAGAAGAGTTCTGCAGCATGGAAACAGTCTCCTCAGTTGGTGGTCCTAAATACACAATGAACTCTGCTTTTGTGAAGGTGGGAAACCTTGCCAAGTGTTTGATCTGTAATAAGATTCTAAACCCAAGCAGCTGTAGATTCCATTGGAGGTTTCATGTGGGAGAGAAACCATTCAAATGTCATATTTGTGGTCATTGTTTTTCACAGGTTTCCAATCTGCGCCAACACTTGCGTATTCACACTGATGAGCGACCATTTAAGTGTGATATCTGTCACAAATCATTCAGAAGGGGTAGTCACTTGCGAAGTCACAGGAACAACATACATAAAGACAGCTTTCCAATCAATTTTACATGAAGTTTTGTATATTTCATTACAGCTGTACTGTACCTAGCCATAAATGAACAACAACCTTTAGAGAAAAAGTTCATAATTAGTTCTGTGGTCAAGTTTAGATTCATTTATCCTAATTGGTAGAACAGTGAAGTATTTAGGAAAAAAGTTTTTTTGATACAGTCTTTAGCTAGCCGTTTGAAGAAGGCAGTATAAAATATGGACCATTTTATCGTAATCAGCTTGGGATAAATAACTATTACAAAATTAGATGTTTAGGGTAAAATTAACTTTTATGCATTAACCATTGATGCAGAAAGAGAAAGGAACTCAATCTATTCAACATTCACATTTATTCACCTAAATTCAGTCAGTTTTTAAAACAATTCACTGACTTTTTAAAAAAAAAGAAAGATGTTTCTAGAACTGGGTCTGTCAGATTTCTAGCAGTTGCAGTTCGTGTATTGTTGATTCTGCCAGTTATATCTGCATTCACTTTTTTGAGTGGTTTCATTTTTTTAAATTTCACGAATGTTACAAATCATGTGGTTAGATGTTTAGAGAAAATTATCCTTCTGTGAAAACAGTAGGACATCTTTTCCAGCCACAAATATGTGCAGACCACAAAATGAAAATAAATTCATACATAGTAATTGAAAATTTTTATTTAAAACCCTTAACCTTGGCTGAATTTGTTTATTGGTGATAATAATTCCAGGACTGTTGTAATTGATATGAGTACAGTTACTGAAAGGCATGTAATTGATGACCATAAAAAATATGACAGGTAAAGTGTATAGAAAGAAACTATGCCCTCTATCATTTGATATTACCTCTCTTTACCCCCACATCTCAGCATTCACTAATAAGGTGGAGTTTATTATATTTATGATATTGACCATCTGTCTGTGACAAGTTGTTGTTATTTCCATACAAGAACTCAAAGTGTCCAACATTTGCAGCCATCTGTAGTTATCTAACTTTATGTATGTGATGTGAGTGTATGTGTTTGTGTGTGTGTGTGTGTGTGTGTATGTATATATTAACTGTTATCAGACTTTGTGGAAAGCTTGCATTGGTGGTTATGGAGAACCTTGCAATTATAGGGTTAAAAGGTCCAAAGACTAGGTCACTGACTGAAAGAAGAATAAAATGTTTTTTTTTTCACAATAACTTCAGTTGTCAACATTCTACAGTTACCAGACTTTGTGGATAACTTGCACATTGTGGTAAGGAAGAACTGGTTGCTTTTAGGGTCAAAAGGTCAAGGTCACTAATAGTTTTAGAATAAAAGTGGTTTTGGCACAATAACTCAAGTTATCCACCATCCACAGTTACAGAACTTTGTCAATAGCCTGCACTTGGGACAAGAATGAACCAATCACATTTAGAGTCAAAAGGTTAAGGTCACTATGACTAAAGGGAGGAAACTTGTTTATGAACAATAATTTGAGTTCTGCATCATTTAAGACTTACCAAATTTTGTGGATGGCTTGATCTTGGGGTAAAGAAGAATTTTGTTGATTTCACAGTCCAGGGTGCATTGGCCAAAGTTACTTTGACTAAAGGAATGAAAAAATGGTTCTTGCACAATAATATTAGTTTTGCATCACTGACCTAGACCAAACCTTTGCATGGCTTCCACATCAGGTAAGGAAGAAACCCATCAAAATGGGCTTAAAGATCAGTGGTCAAATTCACTGTGACTGAAAGAAGAAAAATGATTTCTGCACAGTAAGATAAGTTCTGCATTCTCAATTCTCTTGTTAATTATGTTTAAATAATTTGTTCTGTAGCTTAGAACATTTAAAGACATGAAATTTGTGAATTAATTGCAATAGCTGATAAGTTTTAAATATCTTGAAGTATGATGCTTGTACATCAGATTATCGTCTTTGACTGTTCACTGGATGCCAGTCACATACTGCTGTGCACCAGGTACTTGTCATGGTTTTTTTGGTACCTGTCAGCAATCTTCTAGTACCAGTCATTGGTCAGTGGAGCTACTTTATCAGTCTGTGGACATAGATTGGGTCAGTACCATCTTTGTGTCACCAATTCATCCCTGTGGAGATAGGGTGTTGATGTGTGTTTATCCAACTAGAAGGGGGTCCGAACCCCCATTCCTGTATTCCCTTTCACTCTAAATGGGAATTCCTTTCCCCTTCCAGGTGCCATGAATGACCATACTTTGGCTTCACAGGGGATTGGATTTTTCAGGATGTGATCTTGCTTCATCTGTGTATGTGGAGCTAAACAAAGTGGAGGGGGCTGGTCCTCTGATCCCTAGACACCCTAGGAAGGATGAAAGACTTTCTCATCCTCCTCAAAGGTCTGCTGTAAGGCCAATCCCATACCCTAAGGAGTTGAAGGACTAGGATACCATGTTTCCAGGTCTCCCAGCCCAGAGAATAGGACCCAACAATATCGGGATGGAAAGTTCTGTCTCCTCCATTGAGTAAATTTAGCTTGACTATGTACACTCTATGTTGGCAGATCAGATACTAAAATGTTTGAGGAGCAGCTGTGTCAGTCCCTCCCACTCCTATCAGGTCCCCTGCCTCTTCAACTCAGGCACTAGATAAAAAGAAAACAAATCTGGATTTTCAGTAAGAAAATAATATGAGGTTTACTACCTTTTCCACCTAAATTTGTTTCCAAAGCTAAGTTCATAGTTCATTATTCATACCCATTTGTCCTACCCACAGGAAAAGACTGAGGTCTCTGTCTATTCCCATCCTTTAGTACTTCAGCAACTGATTGATACACCATGTCTTAGGAGAATCCCTTCTGCAAGGCCTGGCCTGCTTTGCTTTTCCAATTGGGACTTACTTCCAAGCCTAGAGAAATTGGTTCTAATACATTCTTAGGATTTCACATACATGGGATAAACTTCCTCACCACCCTAGAGGGAGTTCAGATTCTCTCTTAGTCTTTGTTGATTAATTATACCTTTTACTCATGGGGACCTTGCTTTCCACAGTGACTTGGCTCCTCTTGGAAGACTTCAGTTGTCCAATCTCCAGTCATTTCTCCTGGAAAACTCGAGACTGCAAAATGACCCTTTGTTAGCTCAGATCAGCCTTTGGTCAAGTTTTCATCATTAACTATATTTGTAGTCAAGTTAAGAATGGAGTCCCAGTTTATGCTCCTGAACTCCACTCGTTTTTTCACAAATTCATTAAATTTGGGTTGGGATGCTCACATGGAGCTAGAAAGGGTTACTTCTTCAGAGCTCATTGTGCTATGAAGTTTTACACCGATCTGAATCTGACATACAATATATTCACCACAGCATCTATTTTAAAAATCATTTCATTGCTTTAGATAGACACTCTGCAGATATTAAGAAGAATTTGTCTTATTTTCAATCCTTGGAAAGACTTTTCAGACATATTAGCATTAGTGCCTACAAAGGACTTTATTATTAGTAATTGTACTTTTGTGACCTGGACTCTTTGTGTGAAAAACCTTTTTAGTTTAATTACAGAAAAACATTGGAGGGTTGTTTTTGTATCTTTATGTGCATAATGTTGATGCCCTGATCATGATTTTTGTTGCAATTTTTATGCATTTTAAAAACTAAATGTGGTATTCAGATCTTTTTGTCTGTAATTAGGACCTACATGTTTTATGAACACAAATCAGTTTGTTATAAAGTCTTATCTTTATTCATTTGTAACCTGTATTGTATTTGTCTTGCATATATAAAGTATGTCATTTACTAAGTAATTGGACTTGGATGACATTAGACGAATCATGATTTTATTGTGCATTTCGTGCAGGTTCTGTATCTTTGAGCAAAATTTGAAGTTTTTGAAAATTTTGAAAATTTTGAAATTTTGAAAATTTGAAAATTTGAGCAAAATTTGAAGCAAAGTTAAATATTCTGCAGATTCCTTACTGAGATTCTTTTTGTTTGGTGCTGTCTTGCCACTAGAAATGAATACTGTATATACTTATATACAAGTTCGATCCAACTGGACAAACACAGATCTGCCATTGCATATTGCAGTTCTAATCAGTGTGATGTAAATCCTTATATTATCAGTATTGTATAAGAAGGACTCGTAATTTGGTATGTGTCCACTAATCTAGTCACATTGGTTTCCTTTTCCTAAGAAATGCCTAGAGGGTTAGAAATGTACCAGTAGTTTGGATATTTGTCATGCATTATTTAATACAGTGTGAGTTTGTATGTGTGCATGCATGCATACGTAAATGTGTGTGTGTTAAAACCTGTACAAATACAATTCTTGATGATCAGTAAACATCATTTTTATGCTCCACCACAACAGTGTTGGAGTATATTGTGTTATCCTTGTCTGTCTATCACTGCACTCTTTGGTTAAGTTTGCAATTAGGTCATTTCAGGTACTCATGGGTCATCATTGTTTTATAAACACATTTTCAGTTTTAAATTTCATCTTTTTATGTACAGTTTTTGTTATACCCTCACTGTTTGCAATGTAGGGGTCTTGATTTGAACCTGTCCATCCCTCCTCTATTAGTCTTTTCAGTCATCCAACCTAGAAGACTGTAAGCAAGATAGAACATAGACAAATGAAATTTGTCTAGCATTTTTTGTGTGCTTATGTAGATGACCTGATTAAATTTTCAAACCACTTACAGAAAGTTTTTAATTTTTTAAAACAAATGTTACTTTTAGGATGTTTAAATTTTTGCAAAAGCCTTGTTCGCATGAGTAAACAAAAAACCTTGAGTTAGAATATGATATTTTATTAGCTGATTATTTTTATTGCTAGATAATCTGGTTAGTTTTTCAGGCCATTTCATCAGTGTTTCAATTTCTTGCAATACTGGTTATAGACCAGAAGAGCCTGGGTGATGATCTAATGTCTGGCAATTGTTAACTCAAGATTGTTATTGCATTTACTTCAACATTACTGGGAAGAATGCCATGAACCTTTACAAACACATTTTTTTTCCCATGGTCTTAAATGAAAAATGTGCCCATCAGGCATCCAATATGGCCACTACACCAGCCATCTAAAAAAAAATTGTTATTGTATTGCTGTTACTCATGAAAAGCATCACTAAAAGGCTTGAATCTACATGAATCTAAATTAAAACATGCATCCATCAGTCATACAGTATGATCACCACAGCAGCTACCCTGAAAATCACATCTCAACTGCTTTTGAATGTACAGTCATGTCAACATGGGTTTTCACAAAGTGCTACATGTACAATATCTAGTCAGTCCTAAAGGAAAAGGATGCTCATCTGACATCTGTAGGCATTTTGAAAATATTGTTATAAATATTCATCCTGAATGGATGGTCATATCAACTTAGGATCACTGAAAGACTTCAGATGATATCTAATTAATGCCAAATGAAAAATGGTACCAGTGGCATTCAATATTACCACCAGGGCATCCATGTTGAAAATAGTTTTATTACAAAATTTGCATTGTTGGAGTTTCAATTTAATATGATATGTGGTTTAAATACTCAGCAGTTAAAATGAAGAAATGGACTTGTCTTGGATTCCTGTAATTTCTTTTTGGCCAGAAGAGCACATGTCCTTTTGAGTGACTTGTGTTTAATTAATTTTCACTTTTGGGGTTTGTATGTCTTTATGATACAAAATTTTTTAGCATGATCAGGCATAAGTAACCTGAGATAGACAAATAAAATTTGGTATATTTTTATGCATATGTAGATGATCTAATTAAATATTTATGTAATTCTAGCAATATTTAATATTTTTAAAAAGTTTTGAATGTTTTGGACTGGGACCTCTTAATCAAAATAGTTTTCAGATAAACTGGCTGCCATGTATAGCCTGTCATGTGCTGGAAGATGGCATTAAACCCACAATGACAACAAAGATTTAAGCATGATTTATTTTCATGTTTCTGAAAACGTACATCTGTATGGCTCCTGTATATTGGAAAATTTCTGCTGGCTAAAATTTTCATAATTTCGTTTTTGAACAATTTTCATATATAATTTTTACATTTTTGTATTTTTTCTTTGGATTATTCATTGGTGCCAATCATACCTAGCAGTAAATACACAAATTTTTGTGAGTTTTTTCTTCTTTTTTTATTGACCCAATTGTGCAATTCATGGTAATGAGATGGTGTGAAAATTTTGATACATATAGTATTTTTCATGGAATCTAGATCTTTTTTAATTGTGGGCAACTAAGGATCACAATCTCTAATAACTATTTCATTGAGAGTTAAAAGGATACAAAGTTTTAACAGACCCTTATTATTTTTTGTTTGTATGTAATTTTTACATTTGATAAATAGTGTACATTGAGGAGCTTATCAATAAAGTAAGTTTTTTTAATCATTCTATGGATACAAGTTAATTAAATGTTGCATGTATTATTGCAAGTCAAATCAAACTACAAACAAATATCTTAATCTGTCATAACATAATGTGCTTGCATATCAGGGTCTGTCTTTGTTCTTCTAATTACTCCTAACAAACTGCACAGATATGTTCAATTTTTATTGGAGTTCAGCAAGTACATCTTTACAATTTTCGTAAAGAATACTTCATGTCAAAATTCAATACATTACTAATTGATTTTCATAAATAGAGCTCATTTATTTGAGAAAAAGATCTTTGCATTATGGGTAGTTTTCTGTGTGACTGGTTGTAGATTATACTTGTGAAAAGATATTACATAGATATAAGGGATATGCTGGTTAAATTATAGCTTAGTACATGTACCAGTATCACCCACAAAGACATGTAAATAATTACAAAGAGTTCAGATAATTATGCCAAATTATATCAAATTTCTATTGCTTTTGCTTTTATCTGCCTCAGATTATACTTCTAAGTAAACTTAGAATTCATTTACTTGCCTAAAATGTGCTCCCATATTGTTAAGATATTGTTACAGGTTAAAATTTGGTTATGTATTTGTCAGAAAAAAATGGAAGGTTGTACCTGCCAGTATTCAGATTTGTTGAAATGGATTTGAATACACTATAAAATGATGAAATACTCAAAACCCTAACAATTTAAGTGCAAAGTGGTGATGATATAGTGTCATACTTCACCATTAGATGGACCGATGATCATGTGTACAAGTGCCTTAATTATGTGTATTTATGTGAAAACAAAAATGACTTTCTCAATATTCATATTAAAGTATTAATCTCTTACCTGACATTGTTTTTTTTTTCTAATACATGCTACCCAGCTTATGCTGCACAGTTTGAACAGTCCACTGTTGATTTTTTACTTGAATAGTTATGTAACTTCAACATAATCATATATTCTCTAATCTAAAACATTAAAATCCGTATTGGTGGTTCAAAGAGAGCTGATAAAATGTTAATAAGCTTACAGCGAGTATAACTCATTATAAAGGGTGCCAAAGAATCTGTGGCAAATCCACATTTGTGGAAAAGCAAACTGTAGTAATCCTTTTTTGAATGAGACAGAGGAAATATTTTTAACCCTATAGAGAGGTGGGTCATTTTTATGTTGTCCATTTGTTTGACCATCCATCTTACTGTCCTGCTTTTGCCAAGAAGGTTTTTGTACAGTGACTTGAGGGATGACGTGCACTTCATGATCTTGAACAGAAACCAAATATATCTCTTCATCCTGATTATATAGGGAATCTAGGATCAACAAGATCAATATCGGCAGGCTTATAGGACTAACAAGGTCATATAAGGAAGGCTACGGAATATAATCCACCAGAGTTCACACCAGAGTACTTTATTCCGATAGAGACATCCATACCAAATTAGCTAACTTTCTAGGCTCTTTGATGCAAAATAGCACCCATCACAATTGTGTTCCACTTTCACATTGTGGATTCATAGAAGAGAGGATATCACACAAAACAAACGCCTGTCTGATCTTTTATTTGTTTGGATTTCACCTGGCCAATGGTGCTGAATCCTTGCCCAAGTAGACTTTTCATGGTAATTAACCTGGCTGAACAAGACATCAAATGAATTGCTCTTAAGAGCTTTATGAATTCACTTATGATACAAGTCCTGCTTCCTCAATACTTTGGCAGTTGGCAGGCAACATAAGCAACATTGGTGGACCCATCTACTTACATTTCCAGGATAATGGATCAATATTGCTTATGAAGTCATTCACTTGCAAGGGCATAATTTACTCACCTTTCTTACATGTCCTGCTTCCCCATTTTCATTAATAGTAGCAGAGTCTGCACCCTCCTTTGTATTAACAATGGAAGGCAAAATCAACAAAATACATACCTTATCAATAGACCCCACCTGTGACAGTTCCGACAAGATGGGTCAAATTCACTCATGATGGTACCTCTTTCATTGCCAAGTGCAAGCTCGCATCCAAGGGTAACCATATTTTTGTTATGAAATCACTATTTACTTTTGGAAAATTTCAGCTCAAGACCACCAGATCCAATACAAGCTTTGATGTGGTATCTTAAAATAGCCATTGCATCAAAAGAGATCATGCTTATTTTCACCTCTCAAACAGGTACAGGATGAAATAACAGCACAGCTTTCTTCCAGGATTAGGTGGATTATGAATTTATTATGCATTTCAGTTCATTGCCACTGACATAGCCTTTGACCGGAACTGTTATCTGACATTATCCACACCATGGTTTGGAGATTGGAGTCACATTCTAACGTATTACCTCTAAGAACTTTCATCCCAGCTCAACTTGATCTTGTAGGACCTATAGCCATGGTGGAACAGGTCACCTTTCCAGCTTGTTCAACAGACTCATTAATTATACTTATGATTGATTTGTGGGAAGCCACTCCCTCAGATAGGTTACCTAGAAGCTATCTCACGTACCTTAGGGGACTGGAGATAACACCTCCAGGGTAAGGGGTTATACCTCCATCCACCACTTACCTATTCTTCTAACTTAGATGAATAGGGGTACATGTATTATGACTGGGTAACTTATTTAAAGAAAAGACTATTTTCAAAGTAAAATGTTTCTTCGCAAATACTTACTCAATCATAATACACATAACAACCTCCCAGCCTCCCCACATTTACATTCATATAGAGAGTGTGCCTTCTGCTCAAGTAGTAACTGATATATTCATGGGATTTGTTGCCAATTACTGTACCAAGGGGAGATCACTATGCACAACTGCCACATAGGTGGGCAGATAAGTTAAACTTCTGGGAAGGCTGGATTTGCAAGGTAGTAGTAGTTCTAAGGTAATATGATTGGGTAATGTATTTGTGAAGAAACATATTTGACAAGAAAAAATCATTTTCTACATCACATGCATGGATGAGGCACTGTAGATGCTGTCACTCAGGGTAAGAAAGAAACCTCCTTATTTTAGGGTCAAAGGTCAAACTCTGACCTAGCATCTCTGAAAACAGCATAGACCTGGATCTACACACATTATGATAGTAAATCTGTTTTGCTGTTGTTCAGTTTGATGTATTAAAATAAGCATGTATGGTCAAGTAAGCTAAAATAAACTGATGGGTACTTAATAATTATTCTTAAAACTGCATTGTGTCTGCAGTGCTGAGTAGGTGTGGTTTGTGGACAATTTGCCAGAAGGTTGGATGCCCACCTGATACATGTACTTATTTTTAAAACTGTGCATGGTCTTCTTAATATTCAAATCTTAGATTTATATATTTAAATAAGAGAATATTGAGATTATAAACATGTCTACTTTTCAAATCATCAACAATTATTGCTTTTTCAGTTTCACATTTTTCATGCAGTGGGGTATCTGTATTTTTCCCTGTTTAACCATCTGTGCATCCAAGTCAGCAAAAATCATGCAAAAAAGTACTTGATTCCATAAAGTTGAATTGAAAATACATGTTTCTCTAGAGATGATTTTGATTAGATTGTCCTGCTCTTGCAAATGTTTTTAAATTGTTTTATAAGTTCTTCAAAATTTTGGATCCTTTTAGTATATTTTTTTTTCTTTTAATGAAAGCTCATTAGCACTGTTACACAGAAACTACTAAACCTCAATAGCACT
>QKMX01132787.1:0-11563 GCA_003401595.1 Venustaconcha ellipsiformis
CCACCATTAATACTGGCCACCATGTATAGCCTATCTTGTCTGAAAAATGGTGTTAAACCCTACAACAACAACAATAATTGTTGCTGTTGATTGAGCTTATTTCAGCTAGTTTTTCACTTGTAGGGACCATGCAGGCAATTGAAGTTACCTTGCTTTCATGGAAAATACCTATGTGACATGATTTGGTGATCTTAATTTCAAATGATCAGATGGATTCTCAGGTTTATATGCTGAATGAAAATTCTTTTTGAAAATAATTTACCTTTTTGTGACTTACCATTAATTTGATGACCTGATAATAGTTGACAAGCTAGAATGAAAACATTGGAAAAGCTCAGAAAATTTGCTGTTTGTTCTGGTTAATTTTGGAAACTCAACTACAATGATAGTATTTTTATAATTAAAGTTTTGATCTACATGTTGAGGTAATTTTTACATGTTAAACACTCAAGAAAGTTAATAATTGGTTCAAAGAAAGTTGTTATATATTTTAAATAAAACTGGTCCCTAATTTTCAAACTTTAAATTTAAGATCTGAGTCATCCTCAATCTTTATTTAAATCAAGCATTGAATTGTGGAATTTTCACTAATTATGAAATATGGCTCCTTCATAGGCTGTTAAAATTTCAACTATGTAGATAAATATACTCCAAGTAAAACATCTGATTCTGGAGTTTAGAGTTATAGATTGAATGTTGAGTTTAATAAGGAACTATATTTTTGAACCAGAGTTGGAGACTGAACTTGAGTGTTGAGTATGAGTATAAACTTAGTCAAAACTTGAATTTTTTAAAGTTTAAGCTTGAGTTTTGAATTTTAGGCCGTGCTTGAAATTTTTAATTTGAGTATGTGCTTGAATTTTGACTTTGAGCTTGAGTTTAAAACACTAGTCTGAACTTAACTATTAATTTGAATCTGAACTTGAGTTAGAGTCTGAAGTTGGACTTTTTAATTTGAGTTCAAATCTGAGCTTGATTGTTAATTTAGCCTGAGCTTGAGTTTTTAATTTGAGCTAGCTTGATTTAGAGTTTGAGTCTGAGCTTAGGTTTCTAATTTGAGTCCACACTTGAGTTTAGTTTGAGTCTGAGCTTAAGTTATTTAATTTGAGCATGAATTTTAATTTTTGAGCTTGATTTCTTGTTTGTGGCTGGGCTTAAGTTAAAATCTGAATTTGTGTTTTGAGTTTGAGTTTGAGCTTGAATTTCATTCTCAAAATATTTGGAGTAAATAGCACTGAGATTTAGTGTACTGTAAAAGTATGCTCTTGTCTTCTTTCAGTTTTGTATTGTGAGTGTACAGTAACAGCACAGTATTCGAGTGATTTAGTGAAAGTCATTCAAAATCAAATCAGTGTTTCATCAGGTTTAAGGGAAACATTTTCTGCCAGATGACCCTATTGCCATCTGGTTGACTATTGTCATGAAATGGACTGATTTTATTCACTACCTCAAAATGTTGTACTGTAAGACTTCACTCACAAGATCACTCGAAGAATTTGATAAAAATGGTCTTATTGTTAGTATGATCTTCATAATGTGGTCTAATGAATTAAGAAAACCAGTATTCATCTTTGACTCATGCTTTTAAAACTGGGGTAAATGTTTCACAGGGTTTCAGTTTTTTAATTTTGAGACCAGGAGGTTGATGTAGAAGTAATTCCTTTTGCACAGAAAATTAAAACTGCTCAGGAAAAATACTAATGAAAGCCTTTCATTATTTTGTTGAATATATGTAATGACATTTGTTGAACTAAATAATATGAGAGACTCAGGGGAGGATTAATCAATTGCATATAAATTGATCTACAAGTTAGATAGCTGTTTAAATGTTACATATTGAACCATCAACAGTACCTTTCCATATAAATTGGTGTGTGGTAAGATGTATCATTTATAAAATATGGGTAGAAACATCCCATATGCTTGGGACAAATGCTTTATGCTGCTGGACAAGTGCTTGTCCTAATGGTCATGTCCAGGGGATGGGATGAATTTTTTTTTACCATTATAGCAAATGGGTATTTATTTTGAAATGATTCATTACCAGTTATCAGTAAAAAAAAAAAAAAAAAAATGTCACACAACAGTACCCATTATTTCTCTCCCAATTATCCCCAGTACCAACCCATTTCCTTGAATCACTCATAATAACAATGCTGGCTTGCCACTAATTCCCACTGAAGAGTAGGTGGCTTACAGATGTTAGCCCTCTGGTGATACTCTCCACACCCTCTATCATAACATTATTGGCATTTTAGTTTCAAGTGATCCAAACAATGAAACTTGGCAAAATGATGGTGTATGCCAGAAGGGCCTAAAGCAAGTATAAACTTCATGGAAACTGTTGAATTCACCATAAAAATGACAAAATAATAGAAAGTACTGATTTCATTAACATTGTCAAATTTTGTCATTGATTATTGGCAAATGCAGAAAAATAAATATGTTTTAATCCTTCTGATTGGTTAGCAATTACCCCTTTTTGATGCCTTGTCAAACACAATACATGTATACACAAAAGACATTTTAGTGTAGACCAATGATATTTCAACTTTCCCAACTGATGTGAGCTGCACAATTTTCATTTGGATTTTGAAATAATTGTCATTAAGAATCATCCAAAACATTTTTATTTTCAATAGTTGTATATACATCCCTAAGTTGGTTGATATGTGTTAAAAATTAAAGTTAATATCCTAATTCTATTTACCTTCTTATCTCCTTGCTTTCTCATCAGATTTTTAGTAAAGCAGACATTCATTAGCCTGTCAACAGTTTGATTTTACCAGTCATGTGACTTTAGCAGACAATTGATTATTGAGGTTGGTTAGAAAGAGTTTCATAAACATTTTTTAGGAACAAAATTATTTAATCTGGTTATCACTTTTATGTGAAATCATTAAGAGGAATGATTGATTGAGATCCAGTCAACTTTTAAACCATTTATTTAATAGCTTTGTTTATGTGATTTTTTTAGAACACCAATTAACTAAATGAACTCAAAAGATTAGACTTTATTTTCCTATTATTGAAAGTGATATGTCTCCTGGATGCCAGTCTTTTTCATTCCTATCAGTGATAAATAATGACTTGGTTTGACCTTATAAAAGGCACTTACCTCCCATTGTTTATTGTAATATTGCCTGTAATGTGTTAAAAGTGCCATTTGAACCAACAAAAACAAAACAAAAAGTTCTGTCTTACAGTGTCTACACCTTTGTTGCTGCATGCGACCAATTACTACCAATTACTGCATGATCAACACTTACACAAACTAGTATAAGTCCATAATTTTTGCAAGCTGCTTGTATAACTCAATACTTGCCTTAAATGTTAACTTTTTACCATGCTACTTTGCAAAATATTGGTACTTCACTGAGTCACAAGTAAATATAAGAATCATTTCGGTAAGTAGTTCCATGGCGCACCTGGTGCAGACCCTCTATAAATACAATGCTGCATTATCCTGTTAATAACCCACACCCAACTCTATTAGGGTCTCATATCAGTTGTACATTAATTTGAAGCAAACAATATAGACACTGATCTGCTAACACATTATACAATGACAGATCTGGGGCAAAACTATTTGTTCTATGTAAATTACATGCAAATAGCATAGATCCTGATCAGCTGACACATTCATCTATAGAAGTGGTCTCTGCTATTTGTTCTACATTGATTTCAGGTAATAGTATTGATCCTCATCAGCTAACACATTCAATGGTAGGTCTGGGTCTGTACTAGTTGTTTTACTTTAATATTACACAGACAGTACAGACAGTATAGACCCTGATCTGCTAACATATTCAGTGTTTTGCCAGGGTTAGTGTTGTTCATAGATATGTATTTTATACAATTAACATACAAACGAGCTCAGTTAGCTGGGTATTTTGAATAAAAGAATTTTCATGTGGTATTAAAGTTTGTCAGATTTTTACAAATTTCAGTTTATTTTCAAAATAATGGCTAATTGAAGATTACAAAAATATAGCAAGAAATCAGTGTCATTTTATAGTTTTGGTGAAATTTCATTTCATTTAGTCCTTTATTATGAGGCATTGTGCTGACACCTGTAATGGCCATTTACTGGACAGGTAAATAGATAAATTCTTGTTACTTCAGGTAGACTTACTTCTGAAGCAATAAATATAACTATATGTATACAGTTCAGGTAAAGCACAAACACTTGACCTGCCAGTTTACAAAAAAACAATGCAGTTGATACCTTGCCACAGAGTATTTCCAGCAGTCCTTGTATTCAGGTGAGATTGCTATTATCGTAAGTTATGTTCTTTTTTCATCCAATTTTTTAAATTTGAATGTTTGAAACTTCTAGATCTGTTACAAAATGACGATATTTTTTAGTTTTTGTTGGTATCTTTATCAGCAAAAGAAATCAAATTTGATGACAGATTACCTACATAGTCATTAGGCACCATAAATTTAATATATTGGTTGACACTTCTTGCATGATAATCTGTGAAATTTTGACAAGACCAATCAAAATTTAAGCTACATGAAGAGAAAGTAGAATATTTCATCTGTTGTTTCTGTCCTCAACAGTGGTAATAAATTTCTTGACAAAAAACTGATAATTTTAGTGGTCATAACATTTAAATTTTTCTATACAGCAAATACTGTATACATCTATCAAGCAGCATTTGTAGTTTCTGTTTTCCACAATGAAGGTGGAAAAAGCATACAATATTGACCTTAACCATCCACCAATCCTTCTGTTTGATTAAATGTTGCATTGGGGGTGGGGGTATGTCCTGATAATACATTTCTGATTTACAGATAGATGGTATTCTAAATAATATTCCAAAATTATAATTGATCTATAAACTTTAAATAACCAATATTTCGCATTAATTGCATGAACAAAATAGTGTTCTGTCAGAATTAAAAAGATTTTAAATGTTTTTTTGTCTGATTTTTGAACTAAAAGAACTAAATAGTAATTTTGAACTGCCTTAAGTAAATACTGGGGTTTTTTTAAAATATTTTTTTTATTTCATACTTATTGATTTTTACAAAAAGGTCAAATTATTGAAAGATTTTGTAATTAACTTGAATAACCTGTTAGCTACTTAATAACTATTTAGCAAATTTAAACCAGTTAGCCAATTATTGAACTCTTATTACTCTTTATCCACTGCCTAAATTTAGATCTGACCCAAAATTGTAACCATAGATACAAACAATCATTGTGAACTGTATTAATTAATTAAGCAGCAATCTACAGAAACTTTCAGCAATCGGAATAATCTGTTTACTATATATTTCAAACATTATTAACCCATCCACCACGTGGACATTGAGAAAGTTTTCAAAATTACTGTTTTAAACGAACACTTTGATACAAGGCTCCACATAAAAAAATGTGAGACATGTCCCCCATCTTATCATTGGATAAAAATTCTGTACACTGAACTTGTTTCTTATTCTTAATTTTTCTGATCAGTATTTAATTGAACTGATGTGCAATGGATTATATAATTTGTTATAATAATTATACAAATTGCATTAAATGTTCATGTAATTTGTCAACCCATGTAAAACTAAATTGTTGTCAATCTGTTTTATTTATCTTCTAGAATATTTGTCTCCATTATATATCACATTGTGATATAAATGAAATATGTCAAGATTGATTTTATCTTTTATTTTCAGTTCCCAAGTCAAATAACTTAATGAGATTCACATTGATTTAAGCATTGTTTTAAAGTTTTGAGTTAAGATATAAAATTTCTCATTTTGTTTTTCAGATCTAGTGGATATTAGAACTCTGAATGCTTTACATTTTTCTAATTAGAATTTCTATTCTAGTTGTATCTATTGTTTGGTAATTAAAAGTTAGAATTAAGCACATTTTTATTTATCTCACTTCAGTAGCAGAATGGGGCATGTTGTGTTGCTTTTGTTTGTCTGTATGTCATTACACCTGTAGTCTTTTCTGTCCCAAACCTGTTTTTGTGAAAGTCACACAAATTATTTATATAACCTGGTTAGACCTTCATGCCATTTCAGCAATTGTTTTCTTTTTCATTGGCACTTCCTCCATTTAAAAGTTTGTTGTCATGATGACTGAGAAATTGTTTGACTTGGACAAATTAAATTTTGGAGAAATGTTTTATGTATATCATATGTATTCACTTATTAGACAAGTACAACTGCAAACTGAACAGACCCAGATTTATGTCACATAATGAGCAGACAGATTTGGATCTGTGCAGTTTGTTATGAGCAATCAGTAGAACAAACAACTGCTACAGCAGATCAGGATCTCAGGGTTTGTTTTTTTTTGCAGTTTGACTCAACTTATAGGCAAGTATATACAGTATTTATCTCCTGAGGTTTATTTTATCTTCATCAACATCTGGCATCATGTCTTAGGAAATCCACACAACAGTGTACCATATATACTCACCTATAAATCAGGTCCAACCACAAACAATATAGAGTATAACTGATTATCTGTCAGGGTGCAGAACCTAGACCATGATGGACATGAGAATAGACAGATAATAGAATATGTACATAAAAAATACTATACAATAGACAAGGTCATCAAAAAATCATTATATCTACATATGTACATGTAGCTGTTATTAATATTTTGGCATACAAGGCCCTGATGGTTAACAGATTACTGACGTTAATCGTTAATCAGGTGACAGATAATTGAAGTTCTACTGTAGATTCTAATCTGCAACAGTATAATATGCCTACAAATTAGCCTCAGTGTCATTTGTTCCATTCGTTACTCCTAACAAACTACAGGCCCAGATGAAGTGCATTATATGACAGCATATCTGGGTCTGTGCAGTTTGCAGTTGGACTTGACCTATAATTGATTATATATGGTAATTTAGTACTTCAGCAACCATTATCATCATGTGATGAAAATAATATCAACCTCATGTTCTTCTGATCAATATGAAATTTATGAAACTCACTGAATACCATATATACATACTTATAAGTCAAGATCAACTGTAAACAACATAGACCTGCTATTACATAATGTAACAGCTGAGCAGGGTCAGTTTTGTTTGTTCTACTGATTAAAAGAAAACTCCAGAAAGAACCACCAACCCACAGGAAGCTACTGGAAAGTTTTATCACATACCCACATTGGCCAAGTATGATACTTGAACCCATGCTGACTGGAATGAGATGGCAGTGATTGATAAAGGCAAGCACCATAGACCTGTTGGCCACCTGCACAAACTCAGATCTGCTGCTTTATTATGTGATTGACCATCTGAGTCTGTGGAGTTTGCAGTTGGACTCAACTTATATGTGTGTACATGTCAGTTATTACAAGCAGCTTGTGACTGGATGATTTAATTAGATTTTAATTATAGCCAAATAAAATATATTCAGTATAACAAGGTAGACCTTGGTAGGTATGTCATCTTCTATTCATTTCTTATGACAATTTTATTAGTAAATTGGACTTGAAGTGTTAGCCTTTAGTATACTCTTCCCATTTATAATGCATGTAATTGTTATGAAGCCAGTTAAATTAGCTTAATTTAGTTCTTTCACTGGTTCTAAATTTATTTCCAACATGATTTACACTTTGAACTATTACAACTGATTATGGAGTTTTGTACCATTAAATGTCATTAATTTTCATGTTTGTGTATACAGTATGCCACATTTAAACAGTCTTGCTTGTAACATAATGCAGTATGAAAAGGTGGCCTAATTGACAAGGTGATTTTAATAGGTTTCATGAACCATGATATACATGAAGTGTCACTGTATACTTAATATAACCTTAATTGCATCATTTTTTAAAAATAAAAAAGAATGTTTTAGTGGATTTAAAGAAAAAAGATCTGTATTAAGTGGAACTTGTTCCATAATTTCCCCATTATAAGCCCATATTTAATGACAAGCCTTTAAACATAGCTTGACAAACTTTTAGTAAGCACACCATCAGAATTTACAAGGCAGTCCCATCTGACTTATCATAAGAGAAACACAGTTTCTACTAGAAGCTGATGGCATGCCATTGCAGTATCCCTTTTAAGTTTATTCTATAAAGTGGGTACAGTAGATATTTGCAAATTGATAGGAAATATAAATATGTCCATGACATTCCTTATATTGCAAATACAGTAGAAACTCATTCTTTTCTCTCTTCTTCACAGTTGTGATTATCAATTCATCTGAACCCTATGTACATTATTTCTCCCATGATAACATCAAGTGGTTAGACTAATAAATTTGACAAAATGTTGGGCATGTGATTATATGATGTCCTTTGTGGATATTTGCCAAGCTTTTGAGAACAAGAGGTGATGGGGAGTTGGCTTGCCATCAAGCATGGTCATATGATTGATAAATAGGGCATGTCACTAAAATGTGTAGGTTACATATGATCTGAGATGCATTAATCAAACTCCAGTTTTACTGAATGTTTTTCTTGTCTTCCAGGTGGTTTGAATAAACAAGTTTCTACTGTACTTCATCATATTTTTTAAATGTTTTTAGTGAGATTGTACATTGTAACACATTGGTGCTTGCCTGGCTATCTTTTTCATTAGAATGATCTTCATGGCCAAAAACCGAATTTTTACCATTATGTGTGCACTGAACTTTTTAATCAGTGTAAGATAGAAAGTGTTAGATATTTTTTGATCTCCTATTCACTTTAGTTAACCTGTTCGTCATCATGACACCAAGCTAAAGTGTTTCTTTAAGGCCTAGCCTGACCTGCATGTATTGATATCTGTAACCTTTCGATGTGCCATGACTATCTAAATATCTTATTTATCCTTGAAAAATATGCATCCAATACAAACAGCATTGACACAGATCTGACACAGTGTGTCATGGCTGATCCAGGTCTTAGAAGCTCTCTGCTTGAATCCCTAGCAGAACAAACAGCGTAGACCCTGATCTGACACTGTCAATATTGTGGTAAATAGGAGTCTTAAATATTGTTTGCTAAAACTCTAGAAGAACTTACCAGATAGACCCTGATCAGTGCAACTGCAGATCTGGAGCTATACATTTTTTGCAGTTATGTATGTTATTCAATGGTATGCACTCAAAATACGATACCAAATGTAGACTAGAAATGAAGTACACTTGGTTACACTTTATCCAGCACAAATCCAGGTATTTTAGGGCTTACAGGCTAGATTAAATTGTCAAAGTGAAATTCACTGGAGATTCTGCACAAATCATTAAGAATCATGGATAAATTTGGTTGATTATAAAGTATGCCAGAAATAATTGATTGTGCTTGTAAGAATCAATAAATTCATTACAAATGTATTCTGAGGAAGTAATTGACTGGCTCCCATGTTTGCTTTTTATTATGCAACCTTGAAAGCCAGTAGCATAGGCATGACAGATCTACTACCATCCCATACTATGTTGGCATATGAAGGCTGATTTGTACTGTTCATTCTACTCAGTAATAACATAAACCATGATCTACCTGCACATTATATAGTGGCAGATCAGATTCTCTTTGAATCTGGGCACACATTATATGCATGTAAACATGGCAGTGGCAGGCATATAACATATCAAAGGTGGGATGATCTGTGATCTTCCACTCCTCACAGTGTTTTGGTTATTATTATCTAGGAGATGATCAACCATACTGTTATTGCCTGAACTGAGTAAATAATACAATGAAATATTAAATCAATTGATGGAATAACAGAAATCTGAGCAGAGATTGACCAGAACACCACAAGCCCCCTCCCCCTTGCAAAACATAACATTTTAATGGTTCACTTTCTTTTAGAAACAGACTTAGAAACAAAATTTATGTGAAATTCAATTAGCCATCATGTTATATAGAATTGATTTCATGATTTAATTGAGTGGCTGATCAAACTCAAATTGCTATCATGTCAGCATCATTTGGTCAGTGTTGCCATATTTTCTTTTCCTTAACTCTTTTTCGTACTAGCTTCATCAGGCCATCAACTCTTGGTTGTATGCCATGCTTTTTTCTACTTGGAAGTATAGGTATGGAGCTATTTCCTTCAAATAAATATATAATACCCAACCTTAATGTGTCAGGTTATATTTTCTTTTTCCTGGAATCAACAATATTCCCACTCTTTTACATGAGATATTGTTATCACAATTCTACATAAATAAGCTAATATGATCTTTTTTTAATACACACATCCTATTATCATAAATTAATGTCTTGTTAGTGGCTACTCACATTCCTTTGGAATGTGACAATTAGATCACCATTACATCCCACTGTGGCGAAAAAATACTAGCTTAACTGTCAGTCAACACATGTTCCTATTGCTAACACCATCAATTCTCATTGGAAAATAATTTACAACTTACTTACACAAATAAATTAATGGACTTCACTCCTTGTCATAACTATGTTACTTTGCTAATTAGCAATTCATTAACTTACATTTCCAGATGTAGAAAAATCAATTTCCAGCATACATGATACAAATCGTTTAAGACAAATAATTTCATTCTCACAATTCATATCAAAAGAAATGTGTGAAATCTGTATACTACATGATTTATATTATATACAAAACCACTCAATCTGAACTCATTCATACCAACAAAATATTGTATGAAATTCTTACAATATATGAATCATATAACATTCCACACTATGAATGCATGATTATTTTCTAAACTCAAGGAAAACTTTAAGCATAAATTTAAAATGAATAAATTCAACAAATAATTACAGATTTGCCTCAATAAACATAGCATATGCAATTTAGACAATATATTTGTGCCTTCCTGAACCCTTGCTCCCTTATCATCAAGGAATTTCCTGTTTCTTCACTGGTTCTGGAGGTCTAAAATTTGTAGGACTCTGTCCTTTATTTAATGAGAGAAATTATTCATTTTTCTTGGAGTTAAATTCTGGCTTCCCTCAGAACTTAGACCAACTAATTATGAAAGGGGAATTTCTTAAAACCTTTAATTTCATCTGGGAACACACACCCTCATTTAGATTAGCTAGTCAAGATTACTTTTTTATAACTGTTTCAAATGGCCAAAGATTTCCCAAAAATGTTTGCTCTGGCTTATCTCAACCCTGTCATTCCCAATGCTTAACCCTACACTGACATATCTGTCAGACCGTTATTGACAGACACTAATTAAAACTCAGTTCATGCCCCAAACATGGAATATTCCATCCCTTGCAGTAAAAAAATTATTATGAATCTAGCCCATAGTCAATCTTAATGGTTATGTGTCATGATGACTATGACAAATTGTACTGCAAAATTATCTTTAAAACATTTTGCACCCTTACACACCACTTTGCTGTAGACAATTTAAATGTTTCCATCTTTAGAAATAACTGAATTTGATGAAATGTTTCCATCTTTAGAAATAACTGAATTTGATGAAATGTTTCCATCTTTAGAAATAACTGAATTTGATGAAATCTAATAGATGAAAATAGATAATAATATATCACTGTGCACTTACATATTCAGAGAGTTTTGCTGCTATATTATATATGGCCATATTTGTTCCTGCAATATAACATCTGTACTTGCTTATAAGTCGAGTCAAA
>QKMX01132891.1:0-10204 GCA_003401595.1 Venustaconcha ellipsiformis
CAGTACATTTTCCCGTCATACTAGCCATTCAGTTTATTGAATACAATTATTTGTTGTCTTCCTTTAGCAGACATCATTTATTACCAAAGCGTATTTGGATGTTTGGGATAGTCCATGATATTTCTTCTGAGTCGAGAATTTGTATATATGGTGCAGTCGCACACACAGCACCAGCATTCTGAAGTAGCACCCTGAACATACTTCTGATGAAAACAACGACGCAGAATGCTAAAGGATTGAGAATGAGCCTGTCAGTCGGATTAACTAAAATTATAGTTCGACTGACACTCGTGGTACATAATGTTTCAATATATTTTTTTCCACAAAATAACAACAACGTTATTAATTGAAAAGAAAAGGAATGAATAAAATATTCTTTCCTGATGGCAGGGTACGAAATCTGACATTTATCCTACATGTCTGAGCAAAGCAAGAAAGTAAATATAGCCATCGGATTGAATGATAGGAAAAGAGTTGTGCTAATGCTACCACTGCAGAACGTCGGAAACTTAGGGTTGTTTTGGCATTTCCCAATGCGAAAATCCTCTTTCCATTGGTAATTTGCTCTCAAAATCTTACCTTTATCAGAATATGAATTTTTGTGCTAAATTATTTTATCGCCAAAAAACTGTTATTTTATCCCTAAACTAGAAGAATCCAATTTACATAAAGTGACTGACAACATACACTTGTTCGGCGAGAATGCATCTACATTCATTCATCATTAGTGCACTTTTTTAGTTTTACTGTCTGTACTTTGCACATCAGTGGAAATCGTTGCAACAGCCACATTCGGACTTCCGCGGAGCACATTGTACTTTCAAAATGTCACAGTTTTATACCGATAAGAAAGAACACATACTTTGAATGAAGCTATAAAACTTCTTGAAAATTTATTTTAAACTATTTGGTAGCTCGAAAACTGAATAAGTAGCCTCTTGAATCCAATTAAAAGCAAGCGCGGTTGGAAACCTGCTTATTTAATCAAGGCTGTGTAGACTTACATTAGAAACACAAGTATGCCTGGAGTTTCTGTGCAGAATTCAGACATCAGAAAATCAGAAATTAAGACCTTGCATCCGCAAATATTTGGTTTTAAAGATGGCACATTAGGGAAATGCCACCGTTCACATGGACCGATGTCAGTATACTCTGAAAGCAAAGAGATAATTAAAATGATTTTAAATATTATCTGTCTCTTTCAAAACTAGTTTAGCATGATGCAGCTTAAAGTTAGACTTGACCGTGAAAAGTTATATGATAGCGGTGTCAACAAAAATGAATTCCACTACTTGATTTGAAATGATTAAAGGTAGTTTTTCATATATCCACAGACCTATATTAAACTTGACTATACCAAAGGAAGTTCTGCCAGGTAAGCTCATTATTTAAGATTGTCTGAGACAAAACATATTGCCGATGGTGGGGGTTGGCGGGTATATATTTTAATTTGAACTCTTTGGCTGAGAATGTTTTCATACGTTCAAGATCCAAAAGGATTTTCTTAAAAAATTGAGCAGAATGATACATTCAATGAATCTGTATTATTTTTTTTTACCACTTATATTGATAGCTTTTATACTAAGTTTCATTTCCTGAAAATTATACCGACTATATGGAGAATACAGGATATACGTCATCGTGTGGTATCAAAATTTGATAATTTAGAAAATGCCGAAGCCACAAGTTACCATACATAGATTTTGGTACCACGTGATGAAATATATAGAATATTAAAGTAGGAAAGAAAATTTTCTTTTTATCGTATACCAGACTTGCTACAGAATAAAACTTAACAAGATTAAACGAACTCTCAGAAAAACCACCTTTCATAGCCTGATCGTATAAATATATATTACTAAAGAAACCAATAGTATTTGGTTGAACTAATCTGTCGCAGTAAATTACATTTGCGCCATTTTGACGCTACCTGAAGAAAAAAAATGCAAATACGATTCAGCAATGCATCACAGTGGGTTTATCGCCATTGTCAAGGAAAGAATGGGTAATAACTTCAGAGAGACGTGAACGTCGTCAAGACAGATTTCTTTATCAAAGATTAATTTACATCTATTTATTTATTCTAGCTCACAAAGTATTAGTTTTTGTTGTTGCCGGTACAAATGTGGTATACACACACTGTAAATCGTCGCATGACATAATGGGAGATTTTATATTTTTACATGTGAAAATTTAGGAATGAAAATTGTTTGATAATTGTTTCGCCAATTAGTCTATATATTTACACTTAAGTATATAATAAAAACCTGTAATATTGTTTGAACATGTAAGGAATGCTTTTATGCTAACGTTGATTTCCTGGAAAAAGGAGTAAAAGCAGACGTCTAATAAACCGGTATTATTGCTTAAACAAATATTGAATTCTATGAGAGTTGTCAGGCATGGTTGTTCGTAGACAGCTAATAATTTAGATTCAGGATTTAAATCGACCGGATGAAGGAATTTTTAAAATATGCTAAATATTAGTTATTTTTCTAAGACCTAATGGCTATATCAGATTTTTTTTTATATATTTCCTTCATTAGAGCACGTTTAGCAATAAGAACTAACAAGTTTGTGTCCGCACGAATGAGAACCATTCATAAATTAAAATTGAAACTAAAATTAGTAAGAAAGTGTACACTTTTTTGATGCGACAATATTAAAGCGAAATGAATTTGTAAAGGGTATAATCTGATAATAAGGTACATGTCAAGGAAAGTGACATTATTTAATTGCTTTATAGTGTCGGTACAGGGCATACTTTTAGGAGCATTGTTAAATCCCAAATAAGGAGATTCCGACTGAATCATAATTTCGGACTAGGCTTTCATGACACTTGTTCATTATTGTTTCTTTTTCTTAACAGGACTAAAAACAAGAGGTTAAGAAATCGAGAACCTTAGGGAAATGATATTAGAATCATTAAAAAGAATAAATATTCACAGTAAAACACACGAAATAACTGAGTTCATTGTTCAATTTAATAGACGTTCAGTCCCTGCATTAACATATATGCTAGAGAAAATGTTAATGACTTGCAACATAACTTTCCTTAACTGTTAGGAACATATGCTATGGATGTAGCTTAAAAACAAGAAAAGAACAAAAATAGCTACATATATAATAAATACCTTGTTCTTGCTGTTGTTTTGGTGGATTTATTTTCCAGTGAAGTTGACAATTTAACGCCACAGAAATTAAGGGAGTAAAAATATGATCCCCGTCCCCACTAAAAAGATGAAAAGAAATCGAGAAAATGAAAATACAAGGATTTTTCTTGTATATGGCATTTTCGCTAGCCAACGTTCCGATATAATGACCTTATCTATACCTTGGAGGATCTAACAAATATTTTAGTGCTTTTTTCCTAGCGACATCTATTGCATTTCACAAGTTGCCTCCCTTGGTATATAAAGCCAAATTACAGCCTTTAACAGCGGTGCATTGTACATCGGTCGAAAATGGTGGAGGTAATTGACTTAGAAAGAATACTTTGTAAGTTTGACATCGAAAATATGACTATGTACAAGAGAGAAGCCATTATTTGAGTGAAAGGTATTTATGCAAACACGGACCGGCACAGGTAAACTGCGCATTTATCAGTCCATTCTAGTTGTGTATTCCCTTTGTCTAGATCATGCAGGAATAGTGTTCAAATTTGAACAACTTAATTTTGATGGGATGCAGTGGCAAGCGACCTCATCCATTGAACTTCACAGACCCGATGCACAGAAATATCTGCTCGATATGCCACGGTGTAGATAGGGTTATCATATCAGAACCTTACCTAGCGAAGAAGAGTATATGGCAGATTGCGATTTAGAGTGGAATCTACTGAGATGTCAGCTTGAACTACCGAGACAAATTAGTGGAGTTTTATACGAGATTTTCTTCCATCACTTTCAAAGCACTAGTATTTACTATCAGAATAGTTATGTTTGCTCCCTATTAATTATCCTTTTCCGTCCAGCCCTTGCTTCCCACTTTCCCCAGCCCTTTAAAGTATTTATCGATAAAAGAGAAAAAAAGCATCCGACTATTATAAAGTCTGAATTCATCACATTGCTTGCTTCTAACGGATTTCAGAGCGTCATTAGGAGAGAACGTACACGTAATAGGCAGAAAGTGGTTGCATAACACGTGTTGCAAGGGTTTGTTGTAAATAAATGATTCAGTACATAAAGTCAGAGAACCAGTCTACCCGAAAAGAAAGTGGACTATTCTGGAAGGATTTTCACTATGGTTTGAACATTATATATTTTCACTATGGTTCGAACATTGTATCTTTTAACAATGGTGCGAAGATTAATTTGATATGTTTATAATTCGAAGATTCAGATATATTTAACTATTTTGTTGTATTTTAAGAAATAAATATTCTTGCATGATATGTCTACAAACTAAAATCCTTTGCAATTTGACGCTTGCTAGCTTTCAATTTAGATTTAAATTTATTCCAGAAATATAGCACAATTTATAACACAAGACTATAGTCAACTCACCATTTGAATGTTTTATCAAGCATAAGTCAACAGTAGCCATGGTAAACTTTTAATACTGTAAAAAATTATGTAGAAACTAAAGTGTTACTGACTAGAAGGTATTATTCCATTTTGCAATGAATTAGTTTTAGCAATTTGTTTTCTCTTTACATTTCAGATTATCTCTTTAAAAATTTTAAAATATATTATCCAGTTCATGTATCAATAATGACCTAATTAACTACAACGGATGAGGCCTCACACAAAAACCAAGCAGCACGCAATCAACGCATCTAACTCCTGTACTCAATTACGTGTACAATACATAGTTAATCTGTTGAGTGTAATCTATCACAATATATAATATAATCTATCGACACTGTTACAGAAAGTCTACCGCGGAATAAAACACTTATTTATACTTCCAACTGCAATGATCAAAATTGGCCTTCTAGGTAGAACAGACTGTATATAGCATGAATGAATCTATGTGGTCATAGACACACCCACGTTAGCAATGCATACAATGTAAGATACAGTAACCTACTTAGGTTGCGACGGTGCAGTATTAAGTACTCATTCATCATCCTCAGCACTCTACCATAGTATCAACAAAAACAAGCACTATGGTTTAGATTAGCCAATTAGGTGAAGCTGTACATGTGTATATGCTTTGGTTCGTGCAGATGCATATACAGAAGTAGAGGAGAGTTAATAAAAGCGACACAGAACATAAAGTCTGCTGGTAAAGCACAGTTCTGTACAGGTGTGCTGGGTAGGGTTCTATGTCATTAAATGGCTACAATGGCTTCTTGGTGATACGTTGGCTTCCATTAAGTATCCCCTCTCAGTTAACAGTGGGGGTTGGATGTTGAAAGAATACATTAATATGCTACATGAAACCCCTCTCCAAACCTCTCAGAATATATGTGATGAATAGAAAGTACATAACACTTAGGGTAGAGAAAAGGGACCTGGATTGTGAGAATGTTTTAACATAGCCATTATTATTATCTAAGAAGTATCTAATGAACAAGAAGCTTCCTGATAATTGAAAGTAAACCATCATTTACAATGAATATGCAAATTGCAACATAGAACAACCACCGTGCCCTGCATACAGTCGCACATTCGGAGGACTTGCACCTTAAATTACATTATGTGAATATTCGACATAACCACTTTCAGTCTTTGTATACAGTTAGTGACCATAATAGTACCAAATGATTAATATAGGCCCTTGAAGTGAATTTATATCTCATCCCTTTCTTGTGACATAGTCCTAGTTCATCACACTTCTTTCTGGAACATAGCACCAGTTCATCCCATTCATTTTCTATGACATGGCCCTAGTTCATCCCATTTCTTCCCTGGGGCATAGGTTAAATTCGTCCTATTCATTCCCTGGGACATAACCGTAGTTAATTATATTCCTTTTCTTCAAACATTGCATTTGATCATCACATTCATTTCATGGGACATAGTACTAGCTCACCCCATTCAATCCCTTGGACATAGCACTAGTGAATCCCATTCATTTCATTAGACATAACCCTAGTTTCATCCCATTCCTTCTCTCTGACACAGCACTTGTTCATCCCAGTTCTTCCCTGGGAGATAGCACTAGTTCATCCCATTTCTTCACTGGGACTTAGCCCTAGTTCATCCCATCTTTTCTCTGAGGCATTGGCCCAGTTCATCACATTTTTTCTCAGGGACACAGCACTGTTCATCCATTTCATTTCCTGGGACATAACACTAGTTCATAACATTCATTTTCTATGATATAACCCTGTTCATCCCATTCATTCCCTGCGACATTGCCCTAGTGAATAATTTTGAAGCTATTGCAATTTCAGTCGTGTAATTTTATATGCATGTACCAAGCATTAAGGGAAGAACGCAGGAACAGTAATAATACTCTCATTTGTGTCAAATTTACTCTAGTACTTAGATCACATCCACCTGGAAGCGGCAAGAGCCTCTGATATTAATGTATTTAAAAATATTGTCAGGTCTGATAGGTAATACAAGACTTCACATAGTTATGTTCATAGGTTATTTTCCAGGCTCCAGAAAGAGGGCGAGTACAGTGGTGACCTATGCCGGGTCTTTTATTTTCTGCTGTTACCATGGTTTCTTGCCAATGCAATGACCACTCAAGGACAACATAGTTGGTGTTGAAAGTGCTTCATATATGCTGGGGAGCACAATTACGAAGTATAACCTGCCCAGATTAGTATGCATCGATGTTGGATACATGAGATTTCATGCAATTACCATAAACTGACATATACATGTAAATAACATGTAATTTCAACATCATTTGTTGCCTATCACTTTTGGCATGTTAATCGTTTAGTATTTGAATTGGGTGCCCATGTCGATAACAGCTCCGTAACATCGCCTCCTTATATTCTTCTTCCTAAAGCATTGATTTGAAAAAAACGACACTGATCGACGATAAAAGGTAAATTACCCCATTTTTGAATTTCACGCACAAAATAATATCAATACCTACGTATCACAAATACCAAAATATGCTACTAAACCATCGCTAATTTTATATAACTAACTTTACAAAATAAGTGTCAACCTTCTTTTTCAACGAAGCCTATTCGACACACCATAGAATACACTGTAGAAAAATACATGGATGTATACATGTTATAATCATTGTTATTGAACATGTTATGTGACAAGTAAATATGTTACGCTACAATTGTACATGTTACACAAAACTTAAACATGTTGCACTACACAGAAACATGCTACGATGCACATAAACATGTTGTACTAGACATTAACATGCTACGATACACTTAAACATGTTAAGCTACACTTACAAGTTACACTACACTTAATCATGTTATGCTATACTTAAACATATTATGCTAAAATTTAACATGATACGCTACACTTATATATTCCCAATTAGTTATCATCGTAACATCCAACATACACGAAGGTCCTGTTTTCTTGTAAAGTTTAAATCTGCTCCGATACCTCACACGATCAGTTCGTAGTTGTATTACAATTTATGACTCTTCAACCAAACCATGACCTTGCCTAGCGTGAAATTTGCTAGCGGAAACATATCGTCTCATATTTAGAAGCACAATCAATATATCTCCCATTGGGTCTTGAATATAAGGTACATTTAGAATATTAACTAATATTAAGTACTTTTCATTATCTTCTCACGGTATCAACAACGAATAACTTATAATACCGGTAGAAAATAAATCGGCAGATCAATATTATCAGAACTACATGCGTCGAAAAAAGAGAAGACAAGAAGTGCAGACGAAGAAATGAGTCATTTAGTAATACGTTTTTAAGGAATGTTTAAGAATCTCCTTTGTTATACCAAACACAACTGTTCTTTTTATATGGATAGTTTGAGAGCCATCCAGTTACAAATGTGCGCGAAATGCGTGACCCAGTCACGAGACTGTATTGACTAGACGAAGACAAATATGGCAGCCTCCATTACTATCTGCATTTGATTAGTCTTCATGCAACATGACGATTATAAAAATGCAAGCGCTAAATTTCACCTCATTGTCGAAATCTATTGCACGGTAAATGCAATAAATGCTAAAGGTCTTATCCATTTTATTTCTCACATAACACACAGATCGAACTGTCATTGTATTGACTGTGTTTTTAGTAAACAATTTTCCACTTATTACTTACTGTACATGATATTTGTGTAAACCTCGCCAACCCACCTTATAAAGTTTATTTGCAATATCAATAACAAACAATCAAATACTTCACTGCAACTCAATTTGTTCAATCAGTAAATTGGAACATTCTTTTATATGTTCCCATGCGAGTGTTCAGGTTCTCTCACCATAGCAGAAACACACTTTAGTTCATCTTATACATTTGAGATTAATGAAAAATTTGCCACTGCTTATATTCCAATTTATTGCATTATCGGCTCCAAATTTTCACTGTGAATACCCACCAACAAGAGAGGTGAGATGATGAAATGTGGTACCCCAGAGAATAAGAGATCAAGGTTAGAAAATTAGTTTTGTCTCGAGTCCTAAAGCTAACATCGAAACAATATGTGGTACCTACAAAGCCTGATATTAAGAAATTATTCTGATGTATAAAACTTGTCTTTGGGAGTCACCAAGGTAAATAATCCAGAATACGTCACGACTTTATATTCCGATAAACTTCTCCTTAGATTACGATGGCATTTAATCGAGCAGAAGTCCCTATCTTGATTAGGTTGCTGATCTGAAGAGGTTATTCGCCCTGTGCTTATCCCTTTAGGTCCATGTACGTTGATGATGAAATAATCCATCCTAAAACACATTGCCTTGCAATTTGACAAAATTGGTACAATGAAGAACATGTAAATATTATTGTTGTTCCAAATATTGTTCAAAAACACATTTGAGGAATTCTATGATTATGGTATTTGAGAATTTAAGGGTAGAATAAAATTTGTATAGTAGAGTGAACACAACTATTAAAAGGGTGGAATGACCCAAAATTTAACAAGTTTCAGTCAAACAAGTCAGTGGCCATGAAGTTAAAATGACAACATTCATGTATCACCCAAAAGTATTGGTAGCTATTACAAAAAAGTAATATAAACTTTTAATCCTTCATCACGATTCATGAAGTTATATATCCAAGAAAAATGTGTGCACTTTATTCGATTCATTTTGAAATATAATAATTTCAGTTAACTTAGATCTTAGCTTTCAAAGAAGTAGATTAAAATACATGAAGATACAATATAATCTCCAATGAAATCCATCGTCTGCTGGGAACAGTTGATGTCGCACACAATAGAATTTCGACTTTTGCATTAGTTAGATTTTCAAGTGTAGCGATTGGCATAATTTGACTGGGGTATGTATTTTAGAGTCTTGTTAGTACATGGAGTACAATTTAATTTTTTTTTACACGGAATACAATTTAAAGTCCTTTTGTTACATGGAATACAATTTAAGGTCTTGTTGTTACATGGAGTACAGTTTAATGTCTTGTTCTTACATGGAGTACAATGTAATGTCTTGTTCTTGCATGAACTACAATTTAATGCCTTATTGTTACATGGAGTACAATTTCATGTCATGTTGTTTCATAGAGTATAATTTAATGGCTTGTTGTTACATGGAGTACAATTTCATGTCTTGTTACACGGAGTACAATTTAATGTCTTGATACATGGAGTACAATTTAATGTCTTATTGTTACATGGAATATATTTTTAATTGTTTATGAATGAAATCTCAGTTATAATTTTTTTGTTTCATTTAAATAATTCGAACCTATTCAGTGCATGTCTGCATTGCGTTGAAATATGGCTACATCATTAAACACTCATTTCAGGCGGAGTCCCCGCATCAAGCAAATCCAATTTTTAGATGGAATACTTAGGGTTGTCCTTTTGAAAGCAGACGCCTGACTACCTGCAAACTCCATGCATACAAACCCATTAAGCTTTCAAATCAGCAATTTGTAAAAGTGGGATTCAAACAGCTTCAATTGGAGAGCAATTTAATAAAGTTAGAAAAAACTTGATGGAAGTGTGCATATATGTACACTGCATGCTAAATTACACGTTTCGTGACCTGCAGAAGAAATACAACAGTGCGATATTTATTAAATAACGTCTTCAATAATATAATTAAAGGAAACGTAATTTTAGTATTTGTTTATACTGGAATTATTGTGTAATATATATG
>QKMX01132967.1:0-13395 GCA_003401595.1 Venustaconcha ellipsiformis
TAATAATAATAAAAATAATAATAATAGTAATAATAATAATGGGATGGAAGAAGGAAAAGGTTAGCAGCAAGTAGATATTTGGTTTGAGTTTTCTATTGATTTGTTTGTAAAAAAAAATGATTCGTTCAAAATCTGGTTTTCAAATGTAAACACTTACTTTCTTTGGTTAAATGTCCTGGACTTTGGAGTTAATACTTTGTTTAGTTATAGTAAAGCATTGTCAAGAGTGTAAGCCCGGACGAGTTGTATCTCGTACATCAACTACCTGATGCCATTATTTTTCGTATATAGTCTGTACAATGTATTCTTAGCACTTAAATTTCCACAGTGCCTAAATCCTAATGAATTATATGTCAATTTAAAATACACTCCATGGTAAGCTAGTTCTAAAGATCCAGTTAAAGATTACCTGACACGTGTTTAAGATGCTGTAATTTAACCAATGTGCACTTGGTCACATATCACTGTTAATGACTCATTATTCACTGAGCACTGTCTTCACAATGCACACTGAAAACCACATTATAATGCTGATATTGTAAAGAATAAACAATAACTATTAAATCAATGTCAAGAATTCCTAATTCTACCCTCGTACAGTGGTGCCAACATAATTTTCAGGAGGTATTGGAGGCAATAGAGTAGTGAACAACTATTATGTTTGACGTACGTAGAGCAAAACATATATAGAGGTGACTTCCGGATATTTTGGCAAGTGTCTCTATGTGTGGAAGCCCATGCTCTTGTGTCGAGACTAAAATGAGAGAGGAAAAATGTAAAAGTCCACTGGAAATGCATTGGTGGGTACTGAAACGAAAGTAATAATTGAGAACTGTGTCCTTTCAGATGCTATATATCAGTGTGGTAAGGTCAACTAATCCTTGTACATTAGCCAACTGTATCTAACATGAAACAATGAGGAGCTGGTATCAACATCTGTGTACTGGAGAGTTTCCAAACTAATGAACTCTTCCTTGTTTCAAATATCAGGCTAGATTAGAAAAGATATAACATGTTTCACTTAATGTTATAGAGCCATACGTTGCAAGTAAATGACGTTCAAATGTGTTTGATATGGAGATGTCAAAATGATATTAGATGTGCAAGCACAGGAAAAACATGAAACTTGACATAGTGACACTCAAAATGTGAACTATTTTATGTAGTAAAAGTGACATTTAATGCCAAATGCATATTAGGGTTCTTGATATATACTAGGTCATTTCTAGGCTAAATAACTAATTTAGATAATCTGGCAATCTTCAGGTCGAGGCATAGTAGGAGGTGGTGAGGTTTGATCATTGGTGCAACAATTAGTACATACCAGTATAAAGGACATTTAAGTGACAATGTACTAAATTAAAATATATTACCCTAAAGAACTAATAAATTTATGAAAGAAAAAACATTATTTTATATTTAAAGTGAATACAGAATCGTATGTGCCTCACATATCAACTATATTAACAAATATATAACAAATATATCCTATACGATCAACTAAATGTGAACTTCTGATCCCGAAACCTTGTAAGCAAGGATGAGCATTTGCATATGTGAGACATGTGCTATGGACTTGACAAGACCAATTACGCAAACATAATTCAAATTATCTTTTTGAACGTTTCTTGTGTACTTTTGAGTGCATCAGTTAATCGTCAAATGGAATGGTTCTTGGAATGTGATATCTGCTGATGCTCCAATACCACAAGCTGTCAAAGTACTAACTTAATATATATTACAATGCATTATGGAAATTTAAAGTGCATACAGTCATATGTGTTTCTTATTGATCAAAAATGTATGTACAGTTAGATCATATATGATGTAAGAAAATTATTTTTGTGTACTGTTTAGAGTTACAGTTAACACATATTAGTAATTAATATGCATAAAGTAAAATGACTTATTGGAGTCTGATATAAACTTACGTCACATTGTCACAATTTGCCAATCAATGTCTTAACCAAAATGAACCATAAAGAGGAACGCATATTATGTTAGACTTATTTTATTTTGCTGTTTCTTTACATGCAAGGTAACTAGACTGAAGACAGAATATATTTTATTGGTAAGATTTAATTTTTGGCATGTTTCTTTCTCTTGCAGTTTTATATGACTTACTAACACATCTAAGGAAAATCTACGAAATAGCTTTCATGTATGTTTTCATGTTAAGTACTATATAGCTATCTTTCCAAACATTTACTGAAAGCCATACAAGCAGTTATGTGTCACTCATGTAATCACCCAATTATAAACACGAACCAATTAACTTCTTGGACCAATAATAAATATTACAATTGACATAACGGCAACTAGAAAGACTCTTTCTTTTATTTGAATACAGATCTAATTCGGACTTTCAAAGATAATTTCGCTGACAAAATTTATAAATATCTATCACTGCAACTAATAAATGGCGTAGGAATATTTACATGATAAAATTAATGGGTGTCAACCCTACTGCCTGTATACATGTTCATAGTTAGGTATATATTAAAATCGTAATGGTAATTCACTGAAGAGTATAAGTTAATTTAAACTTTGCAATTTGTTCATTTTAAAGTTCTATTTGTAAAGTCAATATTCACGAAATATACAGACATGGTATGACTAAATTTAATAATAAACTTTGGACACCAATTAAATGACTATTGTTATGACATATACCAGACACAAAGCGCAATTATATTTCCTATATCCATATTTGTTTCTTAGAACCCAACTCTCCTCTATGTCCAAAATCCTGACGAATCTTATACTGACCTAAAATTCCTTCAACCATGAACTCAAGGTGCAGTTGTTTCATTTTTTTTTTCTTTGAGAGGCTGGTCTGCAGAGTACCCTGGGACATATTCCACTTCCGAATCAGCATTAATGATTCCTTACTCGCTATCCACTGTCGCCGAAATACACAAAAGACAACATAACGCTCATATTCTTAAAAATAAGCAATTATCTTCAAATCAATACCACGAATGCCTAGATCTAACTTTGTATCACCACCAAAATAAGAGAAAAAAAATGGAATAAAAATAAATTGGGACTACATTTGTGGGTAATAAACCTAAAGTAATAATTCTGACCTGACGTTTGATTTTCGCTTTCTTGTTGTTTTCTTCTTTAAATAAGTTTATTATATGATTCCATATGCCTCAATAGTTTTTCCACCTATATTTTGAACAAATGACATAGGTATAGATCGAAACAGGTGGAATGAAGATGACGCATGAATAGATGAATGGTTGTAAAAGGATGTACTTTGTAGAATTATGCTTGCGACTTGCTAGTATAATTCCCCGCTTCATTAGTCTTCATCATCAGTCTGAAATACTAGTCATATTTGTTAAAGTCAAAGCAGGTTAAAAAGGTTCATAAGTGCGGCTCAATATTAAAATAAAATGACCTACTTAAAGTACAGTTTAAAAATGTTTAAACTATAACGTTTCTCTTTATATGAATGAGTTTCAAATTTATTTGGTGATATAAACCATCGGACTGCCTTCGTTCCTTATACAAGAAGACTACTTTCTAAGATTAAATAGGTCCTACAAACGACGTCTTTATTAAATATTAAGGAGCAAGATTAAGCCCTCACCCTAACGTCGTTACACAAAATGCTTTAAATATTAGACCAATAATACACTTTATATTTCATTTAGAATGAAATGAACAGTGTACCCTTTTTCTAAATGCGCTACAAATCAAACTTTATCTCCAACATTTGCTTAATATTTCTCCAAGACCTGTTGATAAAGACCAAATTTGGTGAATGCCAAAATCGTTCAACACTAAATAGAATGGTACGAAAGAATTTCAGGCCTTATCTCCATAAAGAATTATTGTCTGTAAAAACTACAATATTCGAAAATTTGTTTTCAAGTTACATCGAAGGTATATTGAAGAATCTTGCAAAACTTTGGAGTTCTAAATACCAACCATCCAATTTTATCCCAATCTTCATTTTGCTTTAGTACACTCAAAGAACGGCATTAAGAGTGAAGCAGAGTGAGATCATTTTAGTCAGAAACATTCAACGCTGTATTACCACATCCACCCCATTCCCTTCTCGAGAAGAAATCAATAAAGCAACAACATTTCTGCTTCTGTATTGTATTTTTTTTTTGCAGGGAATATTCACGTATATACAATGACGCATGAGTAAATCAAGTTGTAATAATCATAACTGCATAAAGACAGAATGAGCGACGGGTGATTTTCCAATATGGATCTTGGATCAACTTGTCGATTTCTTCTTCCTTATATTGCTCTTAGGTTAAAACATTAAGCACCCAGTTTCGCTTCAGTTAACATGCTTCGTTTACATATCAGATCCAAGTGGAATTCAACATTGCAGAATGGTTTTGATATGGTATGTCAAAGGATATAAGCATATTCAGATTAATTAATATTTCATGCAATATTTGTCCTCACTACACTATAACTAAGTATAAGCGTTAGTTCCAAAGCAATTGCATACTTTAACGCAACAGAAAATGTATTATTTGCGTAATTTCAATATCAATAAAACATATCACCCTGGCTCTATCCAATTTTCGTCAATGGTATATCGTTTTCACTTAAGTCAAATTGACATATCTTTAAAAAAAAAAGGAAAATTGAGTAAAAGTAAGATTTAATTCTGCTCTAAAACAATGCATTAAGGTAAGCGTTACAACTCTAGGAGTAAAAATATATAACATGAACTCAAGAGTCAATTCATTTTTGCTAAACAAATTGAACATTCAAAACACTTTTACACTATTGTGAATTTAACTCAAAAAATATCTAAAATATAGAATGTTCGGAATGAATTCTAATAGTCTTAATTTTTCTTATATAACACAATGCTGCAATACAGGATGTCTTGAAATACGTTGAACGTAATTCAAGGTAGTTTGTATAAATGAAAATGAATTCTAATAGTCTTATATGTTCCTATATGAAAGAATTATGCAATCCAGAATGTATTGAAATGAGTTAAATGTAACTCAAAGTAGTTTGTATTAATCCAAAAGTGAATTAGTACCTTAGTAATTCCAATGAATATTTTAAATAAATTATTCCTCTCATATTATATATGAATGCAACTGTAAGAAATGATTAGAAATGGATTCCCAGAGAGTGATATCAATTAGGGATGAATTATTTGCTTATCACAAACATATTTATATACAGTATCACTTGCCCTGTATCTGAATCTTTTAAATGGACAACTCGTCAAATTGTAATCAAGACTGGTCTCTCAAGAAAGCTCTTATGTAATCATTCGGCTCAGATTATCTAAAGTACAACTAATAATCATCCACAAACTTTAATCACACTGTAGTTTTACTTAAGAGTAAATATTTAGTAAGCTTCTTAGGAAAAACTGTGTAACTTATGGGGAGCAATGTCGTCTGCTGTTGGTGCATCAACAAGGGTCTCCACTTAGAACTGATTATTTCAGCACATTAGGAAAATTAGGCATTTGCAGGTTCCTTGGGAACAAAGTTTCAAAGGTGTACAGTCACAAAAAAATCAATGAGTGTTCCAGATTTATTTCTAACAGCAATTGGTATGTCAAGAATGTATTCCTGTCTTTGAGAGGGGTAGATTTCAAGAGTCCTTAAAATACAAACGTGCTCATTTTTTTTTGGGACTGATAAAACATCAAATGAAATAGTTGCAATTATGTGTGGCTATAAACCGCCAAACTGCATATACCATTACAATATGACTATAATTTTTAAAGCAATGTTAAAAATCAAAAGCATATTTGTAATGGCCAAGAGAGCATTGGACTCTATCATTCCAAATTGTAATTTGTATTCCTAAGTTCGTGAACTCACTGTGAGTATTACAAAATGATAATTACCACCTGGTTAAGGAATGTATCTTGAGGGGTTATGCGTTTGTATATGAAGCATAAAGACAACGATATGGAGATTTTAAGCAAGGAACTGGAGAGACCCATGTCGCATTTGCAACAGAAACTTAACAATTATTTGCTAGATCGTGTTATGCTAACAGGGGTATTCAAGATCACTATAAGCAAAAGGTCAAAAATTTAGAAAATACAGCTTACACAGTTGACGATTATTCCTTGACTCACAAATCTATTGTGTCGATATATCTTCCTCTCAGTTACCTTTGTTTCTTATAGAACTCATTGTCAAATGGACACTACCAACTCTCATTCTGGCATAATTTATGTAAGGCACATTTCTGACAAGACTGATTCCAAATCTTTATCTCCTTCTAAGTGCATGTATTGTAAGAAGAGAGTATACATTATTTATATTTGCAACAGGTTTACAAACTAGAACAGAATAAAGTCAGAGTTATTCCAGCTGCTCTTATTCTGGCATTTTCTGCACTTCTAGCCGCTGTCATTCCTTGGTTGCTTTATTATTTTGTTTTTATGGTCAGGCTAATATACTGCAATTACTAATGTAATGCTGACCATTGGCATTGCCTGCTAGCTGTATTATACAATTATGGTCAGGCTAGCAGACTGTAATTAGCAATGGATTGCTAACCACTGGTATTGCTTTTTGTGTATTTGAATATTATGGTAAGGCTGAAAGACAGCTATTAACAATGAATTGCTAACTCTTGGTATTGATTATTGTTTATTACAATATTATTGTCATCCTAACAGACAGCAAATAGCAATGGAGTGTTAACCATTGATATTACTTGCTACCGATATTATAATATTAAAGACAGATTAACAGACTGCTCTTGGCAATAGATTGCTAACTATTGGCATTGTCTGCTAGTCAATATTTGATTATGGTCAGGAGAAAAGACTGCAATTAACAAAGAATTGCTGAGCTCTGGTATTGCATTCTAGATGCATTACATTATTTAAGTCGGCTAGCAGACTGCAATTCACAAAACAATTCTAGTTTTGTTCATGGTCACAATATTAATGACAAATCCAGGTTTACAAAAAACTAAAATTACTTCATTTTAAATATCAATATATAAAATAAAAGTATTGAAAACTTTCCTAAAAAAGAGTTCATCAATGAAAGGTAAATGTCAATTATATATATTAGTCAATATTCATTTGTATGTGGTGGTAAACTATCCATACAATGCCAACTGCATATTTTCACAAGTTTAAAAATTGGGAAATCATTTTGAAATCGTAAGGTATGAAAGGTACATAACTATACACATATCCACTGAACACATCTTGCTTGCATTGAGTGGTTTTTGTTAACTTACACTCAGTGTTTGCAAGTAGAGGTTATTCAAGAAATATTTCAAAAGATATTAAACAACTTAAGCAATCGCGATAATGGGTAGTTAATTCAATCATAATATCTACTACATCGTATTTGCTAATATCGAGTGATTTTTACTATAGTAGTACGAACGTAGAATCAGATCACATACAAAATAAAATGCTGCAAAATTAAGGATATTTCTTGTTATAGTAGGGTCAGCTATTTTAATGGTGTACTATCACCTGCTGCTGTTGCATATATAGTACATTAATCAAAGAATATACCCGACCAGCCGAAAGAAAATGTCCTTCCATTCGATGGAACCATAAAATCTCAGAACGCTGAATAATTTCCATACATTTGGGCATGCGTAATGGATAGTCCATATACTTCAGGGAGAGAAAAAGTGAAACATCAATGTGAGGAGGGAGGAGGGAATCTGGCAATAGCAGCAGGTAAGTATTATATCGATAAAATTAGGTGTATCCCCAAATGCTACAATTTAACAGCAATAATATTTTATCTACTTTTAATACGTAGTAAAATTTGTCAAATTAGCGGGAGGTGCGATGATTACAAAACTAGATACTAATATATAAGGACTACACCCCTTCAAAATAAAACAGGAGACTCGTGCAGAATCTACTAGCTTGATAACTTTCTGAGCAATGACATTCGGGCCTAGTGAGAAATTATATTGGCTTTCCTGTGCTAACGTGAACAAAGTTGTGTGAGAGAATCAAAATACGGCCTTCAAAACACCCTCCAAAGATGAAAGTTACAGAAGCCTATGAGCTGGCAAAAGGTACAAACTGTATGAGCTTTAATTTGCATAAAGGGCAGTTACCTACCAGTAACTGATTGATAAACTCTCTTGATAATTACTGAAATGTACCTAGAAATTCATCGAATTATTCAGATGCTTTTCGAAGGATGAAAAGCTATAAAGAAAAGATGCATCTCAAATCTACATCAATAATACAGAAAGTTAAAACCATACATTTTCACAATAAACTTGTGAAAGTATTCACCAAGGCCCATGATACACCCACTGCGTCAGACTATTTATATTAACAGTAATGGAAGCAGATTTAATAGCTCTTTTGGAAATTTTGAATGGTTTAGCCCTTATACTACACTAGTTAATCAATGCGCTTAAACCTTAATCCAAAATTATAAAATCAAAAATCGTAAAAATGAAAACACAAGCAAATGCAATTTGACACAATACATATGCACATAAAAACTTCCTATATTAGAGCTAAGGGATCCCTCAGATGATGGATTCTGAGAGGGATCACGCAAATAATCATGAATGGCTTATGAACCACTGGTAATGTACATGAAATCTTAGTACGTTAACACCTTTTCACAAAATATGTGAGGATAGCACAGATACTAACAACCACCGTCCCATTGCTTTATAGAGATGTGTGTGTAAAACAGAAGTCACAAAGTAGCGGCTCCGCCAAGCCATATCATGTGGCCCGCAAAATGACACAGTATCATGGGAGATAATAAATGTGGCACGGCCCTTTGCCATAGAAAATACCGCCATGACGCCCTCAGGGTGGCTTACGTTTGAGATCCATGGTGCATAAGGAAATTGCTGAATTACCAATGATCATTACGTAGCTTATGTTTGAATCTTTAATTCACAATACCTTTTAGCAAAATAAATTGGTACCTTTTGTCTTCGATTTGGAAATAATATATGAAACAACAAGAAAGTACTAAATAATGAATGGTCATCACGAGCTTTGGTCTAAAATGCCGACAGCTTACTTTTATCTCGAACGTACCTTCAAACATACAATTCAAGATACGAGAGGGCACTGCTCTTTCTGATATGTACATGCAAGATATGAGCGTAGCCCACAGCAGTATTTCATCTTTACACTTTAAAAACAAACATTAATGACATTACAAAGTGTTTTTATCCTATTGTGGAATGATCTCTTTAGGCTGATTTTTTCCAGATGTTTTCTCGATCGAAACAATTATTTAGAGTTGAACGACAATTGCAACAAAATATAAACAAGATTCAAAATTGGACAATGCTAATGATTTCAAATTTACAAACAGCATGCATGTTATTTATGTCAGCTGCAATGGCAAGAAGATGACTCTGAAATCACAATTGGTCTGAACACATGTAGCGGTTGCTTAGGAAACACGATTTTTAGGTATTGTTATAGACAGAACAGCCAACTTTATTCCACAAATTAATGCACTTAAAGGTGAATTCCTAAAAGCCTTTGAATTACGTAATGGAGTAGCACAAACTAGCTGGAGGTTTGATAGAAAAATTGTATTAACCTATATATAACTTTTGCTAGATCCAAATTGGAGTTTGGTTGTGTTATTCAGCTATAAAGTCATACTTTTAGATGCTTGTAATAATTGACCATCAAGCAATAAAGATTGTTTTGACTGCATTTAGGACATGTGAAAGACTTTTGGTTAAAGCTAATAAGTCACCTCTATCGCATTAAAGAGAAACATTAGCTATAAGAAATAAAAGTTAGATCTGTCGTTTTGAACACTACTATTACGACGGCATTATATGGCAAAAACAAAACATGATACCTAAGGAAGCTAAATGTTATAACTACCTTTGACATTAGAATACTTCCCTAGGTTTTGAATTTATTTGAGTTCTCTAATGTAATTATGGCAGGAACTTTCACTAAGCAAATGTCAGACAGGTTTTTAATGGTTCTGCGTACCATATCTTGATATATATTTAATCTTAAACGGTTGATCTGGTGTTACATAAGAATGTTTACCCAATATAGAACCGATAGCAGACGTTTTCCTCTGATATTTAAACCTCGATATATTTTGATATCCTGAATCAAAATTTTATCAATCTTATTGTTTTTAAATATTCCATACACAGTTCAAAAAAAATAAATCGGGACATCATCAAAAAAGCGTTTAAAAATAAAAAAATATCACTGGGACTTTGGTTATATTTGGTAAGAAACTGTTTCCTTTCAACCCATGCCAGTTCATACTCTGTACAACAGGTTGGAACTAAACGCATATAATTGTCTATTTAAAGGAGCAGAAACTATTCATTCATGTGTGAGCGTGAAAAAGCATGCCAGTAGCTTCACATTGTGTTGTGCTTCTTCCTCCAACAAATATATACTGGCTGCCATGATTGTCTATAATGTGTTCCAATGAACCAACACAAGCACATCCATAATAGTAAATTAATCAATTACACGGTCCCTTTGCTATTTGGTCAAGATCATAGTCTCAGTATATTGTTGTTTTTGTTTATCAAGAACAACAAAAGACTACAAATGTGTTCTTTATTCATATGTGTAAGGATAAAACAAGATGCATTGATTTCTCTAAAGTTGTCAACATGCATACTAACAGCAAATGTATCTTTCTTGATTTCAGGTCAGGTACAAATTAGTTTTATAATATGTGCTCTCATGTTATCAAAAATATAATATCGAAGGTAACTATACATGAATTTACTGAACATACCATCAACAACTTAAGGAATGATAATTTTATGACATCATTCAAATCACTTAATATATTCATGTGTATTACGATTTAAATTACGAATAAAGATTAATTCCAGTCCGCCAAAGCTTGAGTGTAGGAAATGGATATTTGGGGTCGAAGTTTGTATTGCTCCATATTGTTTCAGGATATTTCTCATCTTCTCTTCTTTTTGTTAAGAAACATTCCCACAGGCATCAAAACAACAATGAACTAAATTTAACAAAAATACATGTATACTCAAGTGATACTGGACTCTTTGCAATTTACAATTTGATGCAGTATTCTATCTGTATACTTCTACATTATTCATTGTAAATATTGAACTTTATTTGATTCTGTATCCCCAATATTGAGATACCTACATACCATGACAATTAGCTGCTATGACAGGTCATATAAAACATTAAATATAAAAAACTATCATTCTGTTCTGTTCTATCAACAAATATATATTCATGCTATTTTTCCATTAATATTGTTTTTAAATTAACCGACTTTGCGTAACCTTGGGATGACAAACATCAGTAATGTGCATAGTTTATGCATCAGTAGTTAACCAACAAGGGAAAGACCTCACATAAAAAGGGCGCAGCATGTAGTCCACTCTCCTTATCCCTATACTCATTTCCGTGTATACAGTAGGCAATTATCATGGTGATGGTAACATATCACATTAAACAATACAGTCATTAATATAAAAAGTTTAATATTAGCAAACTTCATTGGAGAGAATGTGCCTTCTGAATAGGGTAATATGTATATGTGTCTACCACAGATTATTCATCGGAACCATAAACGCAGTTACGTAACTTGCTTTAGTAAGGCACAAGATGTAGGTCAATTTGGCCTTCTTTGGTTTAAAGACCATAGTAGTAAAAACTGATTCATGTTATCTCGTTACATGACTTTAACATAAACAGAGCTCAAGAAGTAATACATATGTTAACAGATTAAATTAATGCAAATCATGCATCTGATATTTTAATAATTCTGTATCCATATAATTACAAAATAGTTACGCATATTACTACTTCATTCCATTTGTCATTACGTCCAAAATTATCTCTTTTAATTCTTTTGTATGTCAGATTTTCCACCACCTTTAATAATTTGTACTTTATCTCATATTATTAGACAGGTCTGTTATTTTATATGTGATTTAAAGATTATGCATTTTATTTCAATTGATATATTGATATTCCGGTGAATATTAATATTAATGTGGTTGCAAAGCCACTATCACACATTAATGGATATATTTTACAGAGGAAAAGTAACTCTTGACACAGAGATATACGCCTTGCCCTTGTCAAATCGAATCTGCAAATCTTGAAGAACGAGTCCGACCCGCTATCATGTCAGTTATTTTGATTCTCCCAGTATTTTGTATATATTTTCACCAAATATGTTTTGTAAAGTACCATTCTATTTTTATATGATGATAGGAGAGAAAAGTAAAAGTGCTTGTCTTTTTTTTATATTTATTTGTTGTCCAAAACATGAACTGATAAATTTAAACGAAACCAGAGAAAGTTAGCATTGTGTTTCGTTACAGTCGAAATAAATAATTATTTATGTTACACATATGTATTTTCAACATTTTCAAGCTTAGTCTCAGATAAAATAATTAAGCTGTCTTTCACTATTTTTATACACTTTATCTTAGAAAGTATTTCAGGCATCGGGGAGAACATATTGATTAGTCATGTCTATAAGCACACCTCCCAATCAAGGATTTTTGGGTAATAAAATAAAATAATCATTAGTAATAAATTTTGTAATCACCACGATCGAACTGTTGTCATAACAAATTTTCTTTACCTTCCGTTTTGAATGTCAAACAATTGTTAATAAGCACGGACTTTCTATTCTCGTGTGTGAAGTTATTTATTTACATTACTGATGGAGAAAGCTGATTAGATTAGACGAACTGTGTGATCAATTAGACATTGTGGTGATCACAGAGCTTGTTCAGCATGAGTCGACTGAATAACTTTTGTCTAAGGAGTGATAGTATATTCTTCAGTTTATCTACCGGCCATTTTGCATTTGTAGTATATGTAAATTGTGTGTTACCTAACCTAGAAAAAATCTATTGACAAATTATTTCCGGACAGGGCGCTAATTTGTTTGTGCTCCAATTGTGTGGGCTTTATCTTTAGAAATTATGTTACCATTATGACAGTGCAAGATACAAGTACACATTTCTTTTGTCCCACAATTCACCCATTTATCTTTTACATTATGATTTTTGCGGTTGCTATATATCTAATACAAGTATTAGTCCTGCAATTTCATAAATGGATCCTAGTTTTATAATTGGTTTAAACACTCAAAGTGCAATCCATGTACTTTATCCTAAAGCAGCTATTCGCGAATAGAAAAAAAAAACATATTTACATTTCTTGTATACAACCTCGATCCCGGCGAGTCACTATCCACTTCTTCTCAGTATCGCTTGGTGCCTGGGCGCAAATTGTCGCCATCGATATCACGCTATGAGCCCGAACGTACTCCCGAGTGGACGCACATGATTAATAAAAGCTAAATAAGCGATTTCACACCAATGTCTCTTTTCCAACAGGGACGGGCTCACTGACCCTTGCACAGTGTGTGTGTGTGTGTGTGTGTGTGTGTGTGT
>QKMX01132972.1:0-12263 GCA_003401595.1 Venustaconcha ellipsiformis
AATGATAGTAATAATAATGATGAAGATGATGCTTTATCCCTTAAGTCACTGCTTCATATTACATGAAAATTTCCATTTAAAAGTAAGTAAATAAATCTGATTGCTTTCTTTCTGTTCTACTCAGTTTTTTAAAAACTCCACCACACAAAGCTTTTATCATATATTTTCTAAGTTAAAAATGTGCATTTCAGAATAAAAATATAAAAAGTGGGGCCACCATGGAAAATTGTGATGCTGGATTGTTCAGTAGAAAGTTAAATGCATATTTTTTAAAAATTTTAAAGGTTTCTCAATTTCGTCATGAAAAGTACAGTTTAATTGTCATTTTAATTTAATCTGAACTTTGCAGACATATTTTATGTTGCAAACCTTCGATCATTTTAGTCAGACTTTTCCTTGAAGATTACAAAAACTTTTTATTTTGAATGTTTTAGTTTAAAAACAGTAAATGATGACATTATGTTCTTTATATTGATCATATTTTTGGGACCTAATAATGAGACCATTAAAGTGCACATCCAAAATATATCCCTTTTTTGTGCAAATTACGATAAGAGCCATACCTAAAGCTCCATACTAATACAATGGTCTTTTGTAGTCAAAGATAGCTTTGAAATTTTTTATACTCTTGTTATTTTTCTTCTGAATTTTAAAATTGAATTTTTTTATAAAATTACATGTATGTAAAGAATTTTTGTAACTTTAGTAATGTAAACATTTTTTTTCTAAATAAATTGATGAAGAATAAATTATTTGTGCAAATGAGCATTTTTTGTATTTACATTCTATGATTTTTTAAAGAGAGCACACACTTTTGACATTTGAAAATATTTTTAGAGGTCTGTAAATCTTGACAATTCTTATTTGGGACAATAATTTGATTGAAGCTGGATGCTGTAATTCATAAAAATGTTTTTGCCAATGAAAATTAAAACTAACTTTTTGAAATTATTAATAAAATGAAATTGACATTGCTACAAAAAAGTATTCATATTGTCTGTGAGAATGATGGAAAATTCTGTATTCTGAATTCCTTATACTGAACATACAGAATTCATGAAAATCTATTGCCTAAAATAGTTGATGTATATTATTTAGCACAAATAGAATAAATATCCAATCATGAGAGATTCTTTCAGTCAATTAAAACAAATAAGCCAGTTTGATTAAAATCAGAACTTTCAACTCTGCTCAATTTTGTCATGCCATAGCAAGATGCCACAGACAGAGCTGGAGGATCTGATTTTAATCAGACAGACAAATAAATATGAAATGGTTTGCTTCATTTTATCATAAAATTCCAGGAAGTTACTTAATAACCTTATAGAGTACAGTATACACCAATTAATATCACCTACAGTCATGCATTGGATACTATTAAGCATATTGCATGGTTCCCTCTGGTCTCTTACATAGTAACATCCTGATGGTATTTGGATTAAACAGTATACATGTAGGTGTCTCCTGGTTATCATTATATCCAGAGTTTATCGCATGTTTGCAGTACTAGTGTTACTGTATTTATCTTTATTGTCAGATATACATCCATCTGCAAACAACATAGAACCTGACCTACTGTTGCATATTCTACTATCATATCATGGTCCTTGTTTCTTCTGTTGATTACTCATAACAAGCTGCATTGAGCCAGATCTGTTTGCCTGTTATGTGATGGCAGATCTGGATCTTGATAGTTTGCAGTTAGACACAACATTTAAGTGAGTACACATGGTATTTGAATGGCCATAATATTTTGGTAAGTTTATCATTCAATACACTTTAATAAAATTTTTGCCACAAAAAAGGCTCTGATCTAAATTTTCCATTTTTCTAAGGTGATGAAAATTTTGTGAATCTTATGAGCCACCCTTACATGGGCTAATTTTTGTATTTTCAGTTTCTCTGACAAATAGAACAAGATTATGACCTAAATAACATTGGACTAATAAAGATATTAAAAGATCATGCCATCGAATCATATTGTATCAATTGTCATTAAAAGAATTATTCTTTCACTACATCTGTAGCATGGCTAGAGTTCTGGATGTCAGGTGCACTTAATCATCGGATACAATATATGTTAATAGAAAAATGATTGTCTAGCAAATACTTCAGATTTCCTGTGGGGATTCTAATTATTCCCATTGTGATGAAATTTAGTCTAGCATTGATTTATATCAGAAATCTATTTGTACCTGTGATCATAGTAAAGGTTCTGTCAGCTGCTATATTAAATAAATGATAATTAATTCTGCTTTGAGTTTGGAACAAAAATTGTCATGGAGATGGTACATAAATAGAATGGATTGTCATAAAGACAATACATAATTGGGATGCTTGACTGATCCTCCACTGTTATCTTAAGTAGAACTTGACAATTTAACATTTTTAAAACAAATTTCATTCATTTTAAAACTGTAAATATGATTTGTTGAACTTGTTAGAGGGCTTAATAATGGCTTTCTTTTCAAACTGGTGAATGGGGTTTCTTAAGTTCTAATTTTCTCTATGTTTGTTTTAAGTTAGGCGTGTCATGTTATGATGTTATCATTCCTTACCTGACTTCAACAAAAATTGAATGGTTGTAAAAGTTTTCATGGAACTTTGCCCAAATATATATCATAGCTAGTTGGAATGTTACATACCATAGTCATGCCCCCAGCCTGAAGTTCAGGGTCATGGTAAGGGAAAATATATGTCAGTGACCTCTATTAATGTATGGCAATAACATGAACCAAAGATGATATTTTAATGAAACTCTGTTGTGTGTCTTTACTTGACAGTGTCTTGCATATTCACATTTATAACCTCACCTAAAGGTCAAGGTCACAACAATGGATAATGATAATAATATTAATAATAATAATAATGATATGGGCTTAGTACAGTGCTTTATTTTTAAATGCTGTGATTTACACTATTGGTTATCATATAAGGACACACACACACACACATACACACAGACAATAGCAGAACTAAACACCATGAAATTACAAGCAAAACATGCTAAAAATAATTAATGTAGAGAAACTCTGCTTTGTTTTATGTCTGTTCTTGCAATCTATCTAGATTAGTTTTATTTTATCATTCTTGACTGTGAGCTCAGTGTGATTGTGTCCAAGTTCAAGAACAGATTCTTTCGAGGAAGCTGGGCCCTGGTAAAGAAAAGAACATTGGCCATAGGACTTGGTTTTTTGATAGTTGGAATAATGAGAATAGAAGTGTCCGAAGAAAAGCAACAGTATGTAAAAGGGTGTCTTAGGTCAGATACATATTTGTGAACAAAATATAACATAGAGAACAGATTTTGTGTTTGCTTCTTGAGTGAATGGGTGATCAGTGGAGGGTACAAAACATGGTGGGAGGAGAGCTCATTCTTGTTTATCTAAGAACGATCTGAGCAGCTGTGTTTTGAACTGTTTAACGTTTCTGTTGTATATATTGAGGTGAACCAGTTAGAAGCAAATTACAATAGTCAAGTCTAGAAAGTACTAAGGAACACAAGTGTTTTAGTGGCTTCAAGCAAATGGAAACTGTTGATGCGTTTCATGTATGCAACCATGCATATGTTGATGGCATGTTGGTGTAATGAGATTATGCTGTTGACAGTGATATCTAGGTTTCGTACTGACTGTAAATTTAAGGAAAATGTTGCTGATACTTATTCTTAATTTGAGAATTTGAGGTAATTGATAGGAATGAAAAAGTATTTGTGTGGTGATCAGAATGACTTTAGTTTTATCATTATTCATTTGCAGATTGGTACATGTCATCCATGAATTCACATTGAAAATGCACCTCTGTGTGCATCATCATCAAAAGGGTGACTGTATTTGTATATTTGGATGTCATCAGTGTATAATTAATAAGACACAGAATACAATTTCTGACACATGAAAAATGTTGAGTGCATAGAATGAAGAGAGCGGGTGCAAGTACTGGGCAGGAATGTTTGCTATTTACTGATTTAATTTGTGTCCTTTCAGCTAAGTAGTACTTGAGTCATTATAAAGTGAGGCTATATTATGAATGCCTGGTACATGCTGGGAAGGCTGAAGTAGTGTATCATGGTCTTTTGTGTTAAATGCTGCAGATGGGTCCAGTATGTGAGGACTGTAATTTTTCCAGTGCAAAGCAGAGAGAAGGTAACTACTTTCAGAAGGCCAATTTAAGTACAGTGGTGAGTGATATGCAGCCTGTAAATTGATAAAAAGACATTTAAATTTAGCTGTCATACAAATTGGAATAGAAAGTACCTTTTCAATGATTTTAGATATGAATGATAAGAAACAGGGCATTAGTTTTTAAATTATTAGGGTGAAACTTTTGTTTCTTAAACAGAGGCTTTACACTGGCTGTTTTTGAAAAATGACATGAATTCACCAGATGATGAGAGAGAGATACTAATAACATTGACTAGTGAAGGTAATATTGAATCTAAACACTCAGGCAGCTATGATGTCAGACTCTGATGAAGATCTCATGACTTTGGTACACTTTTCAGTCAAAAATCCATAGAGACATGCTCAATTGCTGTTAGGTTACATAAAAACCTTTGTATCACAACTGTGTGATAATGATGAGTCAGTTGAAATTGTGTTAACAAGTTATCTATGTAATGGTTTGCACTTTGTCATGGAAGAAGTTTGCAAAAAGACTCTGAGCCCAGAAGGTTGAATTGAAAAAAGGTAATTGGAAGTTGCATACACCTGTTCCTTGACATTACATTTTGTAATGTCAAGGAGCTCTTTGCAGCCAGAACTTTCAGTGATCTCATAGCTGAAGTTGGCTGATTTCATTGTGTGACATTCTTCTTTATGGCTTCATAGATTTCTTTATGAACAATAAGACCAGATGAAAGGCAAAGTCTCTCAGTCAAAGGCTGTATGTAAATAGTCCATTTGTTACTTTTTAATCCAAGATGATATATGGATGAAACGTTACTCAGGCTCTCATCATACCATTCCATAGTCAAATTTCTGTGCTCAGAAAGGCCCATATCATTAACAGGAAATGTCACAAGATGGTTATCTTGTATGCCATTTGTGATTGTCTTGCTTATTTATTTTTGTTATGGATTTTCTTATTACTCTATTTTTTACCATTAAGAAATTACTTTAAAAAAACTGACAAATGTCATTTAAATTGATTTTTAAGTTCAGTCTTTTGTAAGTCTGACTCAGATATTATTCCCACCAGAAAAACTCATCCATCGGGTTAATGAATTTGATTCAAACACGTAAGATAAAGTAACCTGTTTTATGCCATTGTGATGTCTTAACTCGTGCTATGTCTTGCCACATGCAGTTATGCTTTAAGCTACAGTAGAAGTTTTAAAACTTAAAGTATGGTGGACCCAGTTTTTGAGTTTTTAGTCATTTCAAATTTTGGTGGTTTGCAGGAAAGAATGCTCCCGAAAATAAAACCAAACTGAGCAAGTCCTTTAAATGGTACTGCATATTTCATGTAAAACATTTCCTATGTACAGCCAAACTGAACAAGTTCTTTGAGTGGTACTGCATATTTCAGTGAATTCAGGTCTTAATTATAGCCAGACTGAGCAAGTTCTTTGAGTAATACTGCATATTTCAATGAATAGATGTCCTAATTACATCCAGACTGATCAAGTCTTTTGAGTTAGGTACTGCATCATTCAGTGAATACATGTCAGCAAATCCCAGAACATAGTACAGATAGCTCTTTTAAATCAGTGTTCCCATCCATGTTTGAAATGTAAAAGCCATATACCGACCTGATTGTAGTACTGAACTGTGTAAATAGTAAAACACTACAAGATTCAAATATATTAGCACACCACCTTATAATGAAATAAAAATTACATATAATTTCATAAATACATAATGCAATATATGATCATACCCATCTTATAACAGGAATGGTGGTATAATGAAGGGCCTTATATTTGAGGGAATGATGTACATAATTTATTCATATATCATTTCTTTCCACCACCTAGTTTTGCATCGTGATCTGGTCCATGACTGCAAGACAGTTTCTAACCCAAATTAAGCTCAAACTTTTGACCTCTGATAGTCCAACATGAAACGATTTATCAAAGTACTTGAAATTGAGTATAAGTGTGAAGTAGTAGACTTTTTTGGAGCTTGAAATCTTGCATCACTAGATTCCTAACATTTTTCAAATAGAGGACAGTTGTTTCCATACCTTGAATGAATTTTGGTGAAATGTGGTTATGTATAAATTGACTAGGTCTTGCACAGCATGATATAGGCAATATTGTGCTCAAAGAACAATTAAATAACAATTAGGTAATTATATTTTGTGTTAATTAGTAGATACTATGGGGTGTTGGTGGATTTTAACATGTTTTGGGATAGCAAAAGGTTAAAAAGGATTGAAATAAATTCCTATCAACCTTAAATGTTATCTATAGATTGGTCTGTTTTATATTGGAACCAACAAAGCACTATTGAAAATTACCCCAATTCAATTCAATGGAAATTTCTCAAACATTCTCAATAAATGAACTAGACTCTTTTCATATATATATTAAAGATATAAGGAATTAAGTTTAATTCTTAACTACTTTTCTTGTTGAGTGCAAGTTTCATTGTCAAAAAAATGTTAAAGAATTATGATTTTAAGTTTTGTAGAATTTAAGTGAATGTGGGCCTGGAGCCATTCATATTCTGAAACAAAGTGAACCACAGATATCCAAGGAACTCCTTGTATTATATAATAATGAATTATAATATAAATCATCTTCTGCATTGTGTTCATTATAATGTTAGATATTTTTGTTACCTATTCTTATGGATTGAGAGTACATACTGTGTTACCCATATTTGTTATCTTCATCACATCACTTGGTGTCACATTAGTCCTATCCAATGCAGATTTTGTTTTTACTCAATAACTTTTCATGGAATGAAATTTGGAATGAGGCATGACATTAAAAAGATACAGGTAAATTTTAGTATTTATTATTTTTGGACAAAACCTAATGGAATTATGACCATTGTTAGACTACAAACCTTGGCTTTTAAATTACATTATATTAGCAGGTGTATCTAGTTTCAAAAGTAGAAATAGTGAAAAAGGCTAAATTATTCTTTTATGAATGTTGTCTCCAGTCTATCACATCACAATCATAAATGGCATCTGACTGTTTCCAACAGCATACTGGATATTTCTGCTACTAAGTTTACACAACCATCAATGATAGCAGAGTTATCAAATTATCAGGCATGACATATATGGCAATTTTCAGTTAATTGGCTTCAGGCAGTGCCAGTATTTTAACCATTTTTTTCCTATAGACAGGATTATAATGAGGGAGTTAATGTGTCATGTACTTCCTACAATGCACTGTAATGCAGTATGCTCTTTGGTTCCTGTCGACAGCATTATAATGGATAGTAATGCACTTTCACACATGATCTTTGCCATGCCAATTTATTGTATCTTCTAGTTTTTACCCAGTTTATGTTTAATCCTAGCTTTACTGGTTGATGTAGATCCATATGCAGTAAAGTTGTAGCACAGTGTATATGAAATAGTTTTTCCCTAATTCTCTGCAAGATTAAAGGTGTTTTATTAAACTACTTTCCTATCAGATAACCCTCTGAATTTTTACTTTTGTAACTTTAATAGGAATAGCTGTTTTAATATATTCTTTACATATTGTTGTTCAGTCTATTATGCATATTCAGTTGTATCTTGTGATGATATAATGCAACCCCTTTTTCATTTTCTCTCTTAACCACCATGCTTATATTTGATGATGATTTATATAAAGGCCATACATAAATTTTATATAGTATCATAAATTTCTGTTCACTGATTTTATTCTGGTTTCAAATGGTTATCAATCTTAGTTTTTTTTTATTCTGATACTATGGTAAAAGTCACGTTCTGGTGGTACAGTCTGGAATCTTGCCTAAGTAGATTTTTATGGTCTTTTTATGTCCTTCCTGGCATTCTCAAAATACTAAGTAAACCTGAGATTATTGGAATAAAGTAAAATGGATGATGATGTGTATTAAACTTTGTCACTTTAAAATTGATGTCATAAGACATTGTGAATTCATTGTCATTCCTTTTGACACTTTTCCTAGATTTTGCTACTGCCACTTTGAGTAGAATCATATCAATAAATATCAAGTGCCAATCAAAATGTCATTTTTGCATAAACAATTAAAATTTGTTCCCTTTAAAATAAATGGATTCAGTTTGTTAAAATTGTACCCTTGAAAATAAATGGATTCAATGTTAAAATTGTACCCATAACAATAAATTTATTCAATTTGTTAAAATTGTACCCTTGACAATAAATGAATCCATTTGTTAAAATTGTACACTTGACAATAAATGGATTCAATCTGTTAAAATTGTACCCTTGACAATAAATGATTCAATTTGTTAAAATTGTACCCTTGACAATAAATGGGTTCTGTTTGTTTATTTTGGCATTTAATGGCACATCACACATGAAGGTCTATTTTAGAACCAGTGGGAGTAAAGTAGATTGCCCTTGAGAGATAAATCACAAGTTGCATTCACTGAATCTGGGATTCATACCTGCAGCCTTTGATTTGTGAAACCAAAATGCTATACACTGACCAACCATGTCTTTCAAATTAATTCACCATAAATTTATCTTAAATTCAGCCAAATAAAATATCAGTATTTCTGAAAGAAAGCATCATTTTGTGTAAAAACCTACATAAATGCATTCTTGAAATGCACAGATCAGTTTCAAAGGAAATATGGAGAATATACATATACATATACGTATAGATATAGGAAGGGATAGATATTTGAAGAATGATAAAGAAACAGACTGATAGAGACATGCAGACATACATATTGATAAGTAGATAAAAAGAAAGATTGTGAGGCATCATCTCTGGTAGGCATTCAAATTCTATTTACTTACCATACCTGAGCAAACAATTATGCTCTGTCTGCAAAGTGGTATATTCTACATTCAGTGCTCACATAAAATCACAGCAAAGTTTCCTTTTTGTGTGTCTGGCTGTCATCTTTTTATATAATAAATCAGAGCCTTATCCATACTCAATCTTGCCTCTTGACATTTCATGACATACCTTTGAAGACCAAACAGAACAAATCACATCATCATTTCCTAACCTGACTTTATGCTGTCCCACTAAAATCTATATTGAACCACCTTTTCACATTACACTAGTGATGTATTTCCATTCAGCATCCAATCGGTCACTTCTGAACAATGAAATTGTGATTAATATCAGCTACACAGTTTTCCCACTGGGGATGAGCATTAATTGTCAATAAGAATCAATCTTAACTTTATTTTGTGAAATATTGGTGTTGGCAAATAATGAATAAAAAACTTTAAATCTAAAATAGTCATTTAAATTGTGTTTGTATAGATCATCAGTAAAGTTAATATTTTACTTTAAGAAAAACATCATGTTAAGGTTCATCTTATGATAGGTTTCTGATGATAGGCCCATGTTGGGTGACAATTAGCCCATGCTGGGTGACAATTAGCCCTTGCTGGATGACAACTTGACCATCCCCATATTTACAGAGATTTTGTATTTTGTTTAAACTAAGTTTTGTGAGATGCCCAGCCCTCTTGCTTTCACCTTTTAAGAACATTTACAAAGTTGGCCTCTCATAGGCTTATTATAAAAGTAATCAAGGCTGAAGAATTGAAACATTTGACACATATCAAGTAATCAAAGTCCCTTAATACATGACCAATGACAATTAACATACATGATGTAGCTATTTCTCTCAACTTTTTATACACAGACCATAAATTATAGTGAATTCTACTTTATTCCTATCACTAAACTTTGCAGTTGGAAAACCATATAGAGACAAAAAATTCTTTTGATTAAGGGATCTAAGGTCAAAGGTTAAGGTCATTGTGACTTGCCAAAGCAAAATGGTTTTGAGCAGTACCTATAATTTTATTGCACCTACTGTCATGAAACTTTGCAAAATTGTATTTTTATTACAAAAATTTATTTGGGGGGTCCAAAAGGTCAAGGTCACAGTCAATGTTTTTCTTTAAATAATTTAATAGCTGTTTCATATTACCTTTAACACACTTTACAGATGGGTTGTTTAATAGAGCATAAAAGAGATATATTGGTTTGAATGACTGAAGGTCAAAGATCAGCATGTCACTCAAGAAAATCTAATGGTTTTGTGCTTTAACTTGAGTTTTGCTAGTTCAGACAAAACCAAACCTCAAACATATGCTGCCCTTGATGTTACATAAAGAAGCCTAATAGATATGCTTGTAAGGTTAATGATCAAGCTCACTGCAAGCTGACAAAAAGAAACAAGTTTAAACATAATTTTGATTCTTATAAATATGCTTTCGCCATACTTCACAGTCAGTATCTGAAATAAGCATAGAAACCTCCAGTTCATAATTCAGTTAATTTGCATAATTATTGATCAGGAAGACCTGAAATTCACTGAGTGTGTGTCTGTTAAAGGAACCATCCCAAGTGTACAGGTTGTATCAAGCTAACAACATAATTGATAACATAAAACATGTCAAAACATCACATCGATTTATTTGACTTCTGTCAAATATACTGAAAGCAGAGAGTGAAATAGAAGAGGAATTTTTAAAAGCATTTTAAAAGCATTCAGCAATTCATTATATTTAAATGAAAATGAAAATGTGATATGGTTATGATTTTGTTATCCACACATGGGATGCCACAAAAAATCAGTGGAAGAAGATGATGATGATGCATAAGGCATTATTTTTCTGACATTATTGACATTGTTATGCAATATGTTTTTGTTATTCAGTTGAACATCCAATATGCTTTTGCATTTAACTGGGGGGAGGGAGTAAAACCAAAATGAGTCACAGATATATTTTACCATTAAAGCATTTTAGTCAATTTTAGCATTTTTGTCTTTTGTAATTATAACATCAAATGGTCTTCATCTTTTTTGAGTAAGTTTTGCACCTAAATTTTGTAAAAGGAACACACATACACATTTGCAGGAATTACAAGTGCTTAGCAGAATCTTTGTTATCATTTTCCAATAGGTTTGGTCTCAAAGGAAAGGAATGAATATATTTTTGTTCATTTGTGTATTCAATTTTTTTTTAAACGATTATTTAGGATAGATGGAAAAGTTCAAATTTCAGTCATGCTAAATTTGGCAGGCTAGATGGAAAATCAGTTAACATATTGTGACCCATTGGTTATTTACTTTTATTGTCTGTATGTTTCATTTAGTATCATATTTTGGGAGTGGGGAAGAAATGTAATTTCAGATAGACATGTACATAAAGCAAAAGACTTCCCATTCCCATCCCCTTCATGTATAAAACCTTCACCTCAGGTCATTTGTTTTAAAGAGATTTTAATTTTTAAACCCTTGTAACTCTACAAAGGTTTGTGGTCATATGGTGTGACATTTATACACTGTAAACCCATTCTCTGCAAACAGAAACCTCAGAACTCAGGGCTTAGTAAGTAAAGTGATGGAAAATTCATTATATCAGGCGAGCTGAGCAAAGAGTTGCAGAATAAGAAATATGAAAAATTAGTGGCATCATAATTTAAATTTAGAGGATAAAAAGACCAATTCAACACCAAATATCAAACCAGATGAATTCTTTACTCAAGTTTATAAAACTAATTACCTCATACCAAAGATAGGCGATGTTCTATCTACATTAAATTTCAATATGGAAATAAAGTCATGAAATACTAATTCAGTGGAAGTTTTTTTAAAAGATAAATATTTTTATATATAATCAGAGGGAATACAGTAGAACTTATCTTGAAAGATCACACCTTCTGCCAAAACTGATGGTCTCTCTAAACATGTGGTCTCTCATATCAGTGGTCTTTTAAGACAGGTTTTACCATACTCTGGGGGCCTGGATTGCATTCACATTGCAATATGCAATATGGGAAAAAAATCTTGAACAGTTACAATGTATTTTTTAGCTCAACTGGCTTTCTTACCCTACATCCATCATGTGTTGTCATGTATGAATCATCCCTCAACATAGGCATATATCATGTGTTGTCAGGCATGAATCATCCCTCAAAATATATATCATGTGTTGTCAGGCATGAATCATCCCTCAACATAGGCATATATCATGTGTTGTCAGGCATGAATCATCCCTCAAAATCGGTGGGCATGCATCATCCCTCAACAGTCACCCATCATGTCATATCAAGCATGCATCATCCCTCATCATAGGCACCCATCATGTCTTGTCAGGCATGCATCAT
>QKMX01132997.1:0-11715 GCA_003401595.1 Venustaconcha ellipsiformis
TATATATATATGCATGTATATATGTGTGTGTAGTATCATCTGTCCTAAAGGAACTTATGGAATATTACGTTATAATGCCCATAAAAATCAGATCAAAATACGCTTTCATATCTAAGGAAAAAACTATATGTTGATGAACATTCTAGGAGTATTTTCTGGTATTTTCTATTCCACGGAAACCATTAGAACCCTATAACAATCAGATAGAACATATATTGTTTTTCCGCATCCTCAAGACACTAGTGACATGTTTTGAAAGTATTGGATTAAATATATATTTTATCCATAATATATAAACAAATGTATGTATATTGGTCCCCATAAAGTTTTCATACCTTCTTCAAAACAACTTTATTTACCGTAGCAAAACTCTCAAGAAGTGTTAATGTGACATACTTTAGTTATTGCTGTTTTTTCATATGCCTCCATAGCAACCAAGCATCTTTGACATCAATCAGGTAGAAACTTGTTTTAATAATTTTAAGTGCAACATTAGAAATAAAGTAAGTATCTTTCATATTTTGTATAATTGTATGTATGGAAAATACAAAACTGCAAAAGGAACAAACATTATTTTCTTGGGCAGGGGAGAGGAAGGTGAACTCACTGATGTAATTTCAAACCAAAAACAAATGTTTCTCTATTACCTCAAGCAAGTTAATTATTTTCAACTAATATAAGTAGATATAATGTTCTTTTACTCAAGTTAGAGAGTGATTTTTTAAAAAGGTATCTGAAGGCTGGACATTTTTAGCTTTAGCATTTAAATATTTCAGCCCCTTTCCCACCCACCGAAAATTATATGGTCATACGTTAATTGTAATGCAGGAAAGGAAATAAATCTATGAAGAAAGTCTAATCTGCAAATTATTGGGGTCTTTTTAACGTTATTTCTAAGACGAGTGAGTCATACTTAGTTTTTATAAAGTATATTTCGAATACCACTAGATAACTCTCTTTATTTTTATAACGAGTCAAGAGTTACGAAATGTTCAAAATATTTCCCCAGTTATTATGACATGCCTTTACGTTGGCTGTATATGGTATTTACTTTATCCATCTATTTTTATCAGTCTTGCTTATTCATGATAAAACCCATTTTAAGTTTAATTTATTAGCGTTGAAAGTGCACTTTTTGTGAATTTAGAATGATTATTTTCTGTGCCATATAAATAAAAAAGTAAATTGTTCATCCTATTATTTTTGTTTACTAGAGGTTACTGATACAATGAAAAACTTTCAATTGTAACACTTTGAGATGACCTCCACGATCCATTATTCAACAGGATATTTCCCTTATCTACTGCTCTAACACATGACATTAAAACTGCTGTATTTAAAGGAGAGTATATTACTATGTCTTAAAATTAACATCATCCACTCTCATTCTGTTTACGCCTTAGATTACTTTTAGATTTGTCACAAGATCATATTAGTGTAGTCAAACTAGTTTTAGACTCTGAAACCCCCTAGGTATATCGATATTTCGGTGTCTTTAAATGCAGGTTTGAGCATTATTAGGTTGAATATAAGCTTATCTGAAAAGATCTCGACATTTTGAATCACTGAATATGAAAACCAAGTTAATTGCTTGAAGTAGAGAATGAGATCCGTAAAATATATATTAAAATGAAATCAAAGACCACATCTGAAAATATCATGGTGCAGTTAATTGCAATCTAGTCTTAATCTATTTTAAGAAAATTGGGTGAAATTTTATGGGCATCTTGTAAAGAAAAACACACAATTATGGATCTCACAATATAATTATTTTCATTTCGTTTTTAATGGCATACTCATTCAGTAATCAAGTTGAACTGTTTTGAATTATAACAAACGGCAAAGAAAATACCATGTTGCTTTGTTTCCAGTGCCGTCCATGTTGAAACAAATCAAGAAAGCTTGTGATCCAACCAATTAGCTCTATTTCGGCAAAAATCAATATAAATTGAATGTTAACTATAAATGGGTAATTTGTACCCAAGCAGTCGAGAAATATGTTATAAGCATCTTCAACAACATTTTGTTATTCACGTATGACAAAAATATTTATTGCTAATCAGATGGTGTAAAACCCAACTCGAAGATACCAACGGCTTTTTTGCAGCCTATTACTGCACAGGAGGCTTTGATTTTATTTTTCCATTACAGACTCCCAATATGAAATTGAAATCCTTAAGAGGAAGCTTCTGTTGGAAGAGTCAGACCTAACTGAGCTGACTAAATGGATTACAAATGAGCTTGATGCACAGAAAACCAAAATATGCATATTTGAGGATAAACATTCAAGGAGTGATATGTATGGGAAAGAGGAAATGATCATCCTTTTAGACAGTCTGTATCAGTTAGAGAATGGGTGAGTTAAATAATCTCTATGAACAAATGCAAAGTATCGAATTATTCCAACTGACTGTATGCATGCATTGATTTGCCAAAATAGTCAATGTCTATACATAATTTGTACGAATAAAATGAATAATGACTGGTCCTGTACAAATCGGTATAAGTTTGTCTCGACGTACCAGATACCAGGCTATATATTGATTGGTCCCACAATAATTAAAATTATGGCCACTCATGCTTCATGGAAATTGATTTTAAAAATGATCAGATAACAATTTCACAAAGACTTCTTTACTGGAAAGTGTAATGTATGTTAACCACATGTTGAACGTTTATAAACAAACGAAATGTAATTTTACAAAACAGGTCCCCAAGTTGCAATAATAATGAACACCAGTAGGTAATGTTTATCGTTCTGATTTTGCCTAATGTGATTTGTTCAGTATATGTATTGTTGGCAGACAATTACAGCATGGTTGATTGTGTTGTCTGTTTGCTCCATTTTTTATTTGAAATTGAATATCCTCTGCACAAAGTGTGTATTTTGTGTGCTGATATAAGAATTGTTAGTCAAATATATATCTTGTGCTATGCTAGCAAGGACTATCCACTTTTTGCTTGTTAATAGTATGACACTTATTATTATTATATTCATAGCATTTGATAACTTAGATGACGATATTTTACAAATATAGTGAAACTTTTCAGAATTGAAAAAAATCTGCCAATATTTAAAAAGAATTATGTTGATGCAGTTCTCATTGATACAGTTTAATTGCATAATTTAATATCACCCTATTTTCATATGTATTGGTTTGCTATTTCGACTGCCAGGTATTAACTCGCCATTCAACATTAAAGTGCTCTGCGCAGACTCTTTTTTAAAGGGAGAGGCACAGAGCTTCGGTTTTATATTTCTCTACTTTATTTGTCTTGCAGGTTAGAACCATCCGCAAAGCAAACACAAAATAAAATTAAACGTATAGTGAATGACAGTCGCCAAGGTGACCTTTTATCAGTACAACATTTTCTGGCAGACGGAAGTGATAAATCAACTCTTCCGTTTTCAGATACGACATAGACGTGATCGTTGACTATTCTGGCACCGGAGTCACCCACATTGGATTCTGGTTTATTTTCAGCTATTATCGGCCTTGCCTCCGTGGGGTTCCACTCCATTTCTATTGCAGAAGAGTATGTGTGGGGGGGAAGAGCTAAATAAATAGTCAAACGTTCCCGCAGCAGATATATAGACCAGTGTGGATCAAACCAGTCCCAACCTATAAAACCGACTATACCGCCTTTACTAAAGTGACCTATTTCCGTTCCTACTATGCTAGGCAAAATACTAGGAAGCATGAGTGGCCATAATTTTAATTATTGTGGGACCAATCAATATATAGCCTGGTATCTGGTACGTCGAGACAAACTTATACCGATTTGTACAGGACCAGTCTGATCCATGTATCACCTCAAGACACTCATTCGGCATGATTTCCTGCTTAGATTTTCACAGTTCAACAGATGTAGTTTTGCAAATGTATCTAGACTGTGTCATAACAAATCCATAACAAATCATAATCCGTTTCAATGTCACAGCTTGAATCCAGGCTGTTTTACCACTTTCCTGAGCGGCAGAATTGGTCCCTCTTCCCCAGCTAAGTCATAGGCATCTTGGGAGTTCTTAACCTCTCCTCATGCCAACAAGGATGCTGATGATTCCTTTCAAGTGATGTCGTCGGTTCAGGACAACGTGATTTCAAATGGAGATACAACTTTCCTAGCCTCCATTAAGGAATATTCCGCCTCCTTCATCTGGAATTGTGTTCTTGTCCTCGCACTCTGTCAACTTCCTGGATCATAGTATCTTTTGACCTTGTGACAAAGAAGGACTAACCTAACATCAAATTACTTCAGCAGTCTCTGAGGGCTGCAGATACTCTTAACTATCCTCATTCTCAAATTCAGGACCCAAACATTAACAGCCTTTTATTCTCACAAAAGCAAGTAACTACTTTTGCCACACACTAGTCTTTTTGTTGGAAACCCGATCATGCGATCGTGGTATCGTTGCTTTGGGTATGACCAAGCCACGCTCCATACTTATGGATCGGATGACCTTTGAAGATACTCATCTGCACTCTATGGCTATCTTCAATCAGGAATAACATAGTTTATCTTCATTCACTCCGATGCCTTAGTGCATGCATGAGAGTTGTCTTTAGAATGGCCCAAAAACTGAACTGAGCCACTGAACAAACTCTGGACAACGCCGTAATCTCAGCTTTTAATCTACAATTGGCGGATTTGGATGCAGTGCTCGTTACCTACACTTTCATGAAGGACCACCATAAGGCTAATTTGAGAGTACAGCCTTTATCTTACTTTTTATTTAACGGACATATTGAAGAAGTCCGCAAAAAAGCCACAGAAGAGACCAATTCCCGTCTTTCTCAATCACAATAAGAGGAAATTACGGGAGATTAACAAAAGAACCCAAGAGCCACACATAGGACTCTGACATCTGAAAAACTGTTGAAATCGAAGTTCCACCTAGAGGAAGCCATAAGACTAGTAAACCAAGCACCATTAGGATCATATAGTTTGTTCGAACAATTTTCCTGTCAAAAGCTTCTTCTCCGCAAAAACTAACGTTATTTCAATCCATCATTTACAAATATTACAGTCGGAAGATGGCTCCAACTCAATTTTTCGTTGCCCAATTGCAAAAGATTTTCCACAATGATCCATGGACTCAACAAATAGTTCCCTTAAGTATTTCATCACTTTCCACACTCATTCACCTCTATCTAGATCCACAACATCTACTAACTCCCCTTCAGACCCATTGAGAGTCAGCATCTTCTAGCAATAAATAAACATCTCAAGAAAAGAGAGATAGAACACCTTCAAAGCATAAATTCTCCGGGGTTATATTCCAGGCTTTTCTTGGTTCTTAAGTCAAAAGGCACTTTACTTCCGTTCATTGAGCTTTGTATTCTTAATTCAGTCACACCCTTCCGCCTTTTCTTCTCAGTGAATGCCGTTGAAAAGCGAGTCTTCACCATCAGTTTGGATTTCATAGATGCATATCTTCATCTCTATTTACAAGGCATACAGAAGTGTTCATTCCCTTCCCTTAAAATAACAATACTTACCATTTTAGGGCAAACCCATTAGGAATCAACGTTAAACTCTGAGTCTTCACTGGTCTAATGCACCAATTCCTCACCATCCACACATAGCTGGAACACTATCTGCTGAATTGGCGGAACCTACGTAGGCTCACATTTGCATCCGCCCGAGATTACAGTCTGTACAGATGCAATGTACATATGGCTTGGGAGATCGCCTACTAGCATTCTTTCTGGAAGGCAGTGGTGCATGGTCTCCCCAGGAACAACATCTGCATATCACTCTTATTGAGATGACAACCATTGTGGAAGAATTACTCTGGTGGCAGGAATGTCGTAAAAGTCATAGAAGTCATTCTGTCCGGCAACTCTATATTGGTGATTTATCTCAAACACAAAGCAGGAACCATGTCCCCATACCACTGCGTCATGTTGTGAGGTTTTCTAAAGTGGTGTTATCAACAACACATCCATGTACAAGTTTGCCATATCCTAGGATGCCTCATTGTAATAGACGATACCTTGTCCCTGAACAATTGTCTAATTTAAACGGAATGGTCATTACATCTCTCTGTTTTCACACAGATAATTTCCCAATGGGATTGACCGTTAGTGGACCTATTTGTGCCAAGTTGGAATAGCAAACTCCCTACATTTGTGTGTCTATTCCAGGACCTACACGCCTGGGAACTTTACGCTCTTTTGATAGATTGGTACAGCCTGGACAAATACGCCTGCCGTCAAACACCTGTTTCTAATGGTGATACAGAAAGCAAGAGAATCGGACTGGCACCTTTTCCACATTGCACTACTCAGATAAGATTGTTTTTGGATCAACGATCTCACCAATCTTGCATCTGAAACTAATGAAAAATTCGGATTATCACCTATTCCCATAACTAATGTACTTGCACGTCTAGATTATATTAAACAAGCTGTCAGAAATAAACTCTTCAAACATCCAGTCGTGGATAGAATTGCCCAAACCAACTCGAGCCTTCTCTCTGAAAGCACACGAAGGCAAATAACATGTGTTCATGCAGTGGTCCAGAAATGATAGCATCATAATTCTCCAAGCATCTAAACTGCAAATATCTAACTTCCTCCCATGGCTCTTAGCACAGAGTGCGATTAAATGTTACTGCTCCACGATCACTGACCCCATTCGTCATCATGGACGAAAAAGATGACAAAGGGCATGTATTCACGTAGTGATGCACAACTCAACACACTATAACTATCCAGGCATCTATACTTCTTCATATGGCTCTTTGAAATGAGAAAGTTAACTCAGAATACGAGTAAAGTTTACCTTTCGTTATCGCAAGAAAGAGAGAGTATTGAACAAGACAAGGAATTATCCAACCATCTCTCCAAATTTGTTAATGCTCGGCCAAAAACGCTCTGTGTCCGATGTTTTACTTATCGTTGTTATTGATCAGGCTGGAAAAGACACTCTTTGAACGTCTTTCAAAGTCATCTCTAGCGCGCCTTTCATACAAGACTTGCTACCGCATGGTAATAGCGACTGTGAGCAAAATTACCCAAATTAATGCTCTATCAGTAGACTCGAATTGTCTGAAGGTCCGACAAGATGGGTTAACATCATTAATGACAACAGCCTCTTTCATCGCCAAGAACATGCTTCCTTCCAAGGGTAACAAGAATGTCGTCATGAAAACTGTCTAGTTTGGACACATCGCTCATTGCCGTTTACATTATCCAGTTCGAGCTTTGAAGTGGTCTCTTAGAAGAACAGAGAAACTACGTCCAGGAAGATCACGTGTATTTCTACCACTCAAGAAAGAACAGGATGATATATTAACACAAACTATCTTGTCCTTGATTTGCTCATCATATAGAGAAATTACACCAACATAAATATACCTTTTAATTTTTTTTGGGATCACGAGGTTCAAGCAGTTGCCACCATCCCAGCATGAGACGGGAACTGTTACATAACCGACATCATTCAGGCTGTGGTATTGAGTCTGGAGTCCACATTGTGTAGCATTTATCTTGTAGATCTTTAACCCTAGAGGGTCTACTTCTATCTGGTGGGACCCATATTTTCAGCTCAACAGGTCACTCTTCCAGGTCGATTTACAGCTTCTTAAGGCGTTACATCACGACTTCAGCTGAATTTGCTGAATTCCTTTCCCTTTTTGAAGTCATGCCCCGATAGATGGAGTCACCTTCAGTCAGTTTATCTAGAAGCTGTCTGACATATCTTAGGGGACCACATATGGTATCTCCGGGGTAAGGGGATGTACCTCCCTCCACCTATTACATGTTCTGCTACGGTATCTTGGTTGAATAAAGTATTTAAAGAAAAACCTAAATTTTCTTATTTAATATGTTACTTGAAGAATACTTACCCATTGATACTACACATACCCTCCCAAACTCCAAGTAGTTACATCCATAGAGGGCACCTCAAATCATCAAATAATAACTGACAGGTTCTTGATTGCGTTAGTGCCTTATGTTAGTACCTACTACACCTAATCAAATGTTTCTTTAAAACTTTGAAACATTTTGGTAGGTTTAACTTTGATAATTCTGATTGTTCCTAAAACCATTTTCACTTTGTACGTACATTTGTTTATTTGTAAATATAACTTGTTGCAAAATATAATCAGTTATAAGGAGAATACAATTATTAAGGAGTACGTTGTTTAAGAGAGTGACTGCACCAATATAATCACTTTTATTCTACTTGTGTATGTGTTGCAAAGACTATTGATAAAGCTTAGGCAAATAAAGCTTAGACAAATTCTAGTTATGACACAATGTTTTACATAATTGGTCAATATCTTAAAACGATAGTATGATTCCAATCAAATCTCTGCAATTTCATAATATATCTTATCATAATAGTAATGAACAAAACGTGTTCAGTAGCCCAGTTTAAAATCCTTAAGCATATAGATTTGTCATCAATATAAAGCTAGCAGAGTTTATAGTCCTCACAAATATGTAGTTGACTTTAGTATATATATATATATTGAAAACGTATATTATGAAGCGTTCTTTTCGTGGAATATAACTTTGCTTTCATTAGACAAGGTTTTTTTTTAAGCATTTTAAATCAGCATTGATTGTATGAAAATGTGTTCCTGCTAAAGTGAATGAGCTACTTTATGATTATTATTGTGCCTGCTAATCAGGATGATATTATCCGTGACAGAAAATATCGTATCTGTACGCATAAAATAAAAAGATTATAATTAATCTTTATCCTCTCATAAGCATTTTAAACTAAAACTCTTTTGGGATGTACACTGAAATAGTACTGACATTATTAAAATAAGGGTAACCATTGCCTGTATTATAATGTTAAAAAACCCAAAATGCATACGCATTGTGTTACAACTAGATTTATCATTTGGTATAATTATTTCTTTATTTATTTTACTTATATAACTTCATTTTAAATAACAATGGTACACGTATTACAATATCGTTTCTTTAACGCACAAATGCCATAATGTACTTAGATTCTTAATAGTTCTTATTGCCACTAGGAGGCTGTTATATAATATAAACTCTCTGCCCATACATGGACAAGTCCATCGATTATCTTATTAGCTCATAGCTCTGCACATATTAGCGTTCCCCTGATAAAGCATGATGATATAATAGTTTATTATTTGCAATTTATGTTGGTATCTTCAGACGAGACCTGATAAAAGAATTTTGCAAAGACAATGACCCCTACGTGTACAGAAAACTGTTTTTGACAACCGATAACCATTCCACTGGGAGGCATAAAAGTCCGATAGAAAAGCCTTTACAGTACGAAAGAGGAGGAGGACTTCAAAAACTTTTTTCATTCTGGATAGATATAAGCTCAGATCAGAAAGGTAAGATTAAAATTCCAGTCATTGATAATATAGTTTACATTACTGATGCTAATGTAACTAAAACAATTTTTTAAAACCATTTATATATGCAGAGTACAGCCAATACATTTGCGTTTCATCTGTATTCTCGTTTGTCCAATGTAATAGTAGCTCAATTCTTCTCTTTTGCAGGCATGAAAGAATTGCAACAAACTGATAAGCTGATAAAGACCACTACAGATACAAGTGATCCTGTAGATGAAAAAGCCCCGCCAAAACCTCAGATCCTAACACTATCACGTAAGAAATTTTATATCACAATGCAATTTTATTCACAATACTAATTTGTACCATAAGTTCAAAACTAGTGCTGTAAGCAGATTCATATATAGTTTAATCTTAAACTTTCTTTTTTATAAGCAGCCCAGTATTCCCATTTATCTACAACAGATTTCATGTTGTTGAATATCAGTATTTTTCTTCACCCGAAACTTATTTTGTATACACCAGTAAGGTCCAAAGGAATTTATTCCATTGCAAAATAAGTTACTTATTAAGAAACTCGCATTACGATGCTTCATGTATACATTCATGCTTACATGTAAGCCAAAAATGTTTTGGTCCACACATTCGAGCTCATTCAATCTTTCTTTTTAGGGTCATTTGTTTTCTGCTTCATTTGATTTAGTTATCGGGCCCCAAACTCATGTATATCTGTTTTAAAAAGACTAATCAGTTAACTTGTTTGCATCGCTTAATGCATTTTGTTCTACTGTTTGTCATAAACTGTATCATGCATGATAAGAGCAAGAATTAATTTGATGATACTGTTGAATTGTTAAAATGCTTCAGCTATTTACAGATTTGGATCTGTTCTCCCTTTGATGGAGCTATTTTACGTGGATTCTGACTGCATATTGTCTACTAAATAGGGTTATTCTGAAGAACCAATTATCAATTATCAATGGTTAACAGTTGATATATTTTTCGTCTTTACCAGGAAGTAGTGCATTTGAGGGTTCTCAAAATGGATTGAAACTCTCATGTATAAAGCCACAGATAGAACTTGTGGGTTTAGAAAGCAATATCGGTCTTAGAACATAAAAAGGTCACTTGGTCCATAATCATATTGAACAACTATTCAAATATTTCACTAAATACATTAATATACATCTCTCACTCATTAGATGACTTACTAGACCTCACATATAAACAGTATTGTGTTGTTTTAATCATGTATACTGTATACAATGTTTACAAACTAAAATCATGCCTTGCTTGCAAGTTTAACAAAAAGATAAGCAATTATATCTCAGTTCATTATTGCTGGAAAATAATGGTCTTGTTAAATACGAAAGCTAATTGATTAACTGTTGCAAAGATACCTTTTACTTTTTCATAGCCATTAATTCTATGAGAAAGCAATTTGGACACTTTACTAGAATTTTAGTGTAATCGTCACTTATTATTATTATTCGTTTCAGAACAATTTAATTGCCACATTTCACATATTGTAATATTATGCATATGTTATTCTAGCATAATTTGTAAAATGTGATTTTTAAATATACAACACATTCATGCGTACAAAATGTGTATGTAAAATGTTGGCATTTTTATATACGTAGTTATTATGGTATTAAGCAAAAGTTTTCAAATCTTAGTCATATATAATTTAAAAAACCACAATGCTTCTACAACTATTTTATTTTATAAATGTTAGAAACGAAATGGCAAATTTAATTATTTAATGTGGTTGCATCATATTGTATCTATACAACTGCATGTCAAGAATGAGATCTGTTCAAAACAAAATTGTACACGATCTGTGCAAAGAAGATGCTTAAATTAATATTTAAGTTACAAGTTGCAACATACATTTCATTTTGGAAGTAAATTTAGTGTAAATTTGACAAATCTGAAAAAGGAAAAATCAGAATAATGTATCTCACATGGTAATTGTCTTTGTTCAAAAATACCAAGTAAGAAATGCTGTGTTCTCAATTCAAAAATTCAGATTCATCAAAAACTCAGTCTAAAGTAATGTGAGGAACAAATGTTGAGTAATATATTATAAACACTTTAAGCAAGTTTGTGTTATTCATATTCGATTATTATGACACTACATCCCATCGAAAGAAGTTATATATCCAAGTGGATATTGCACATAGAACTAGAAAATTTATTCTTGTGACCCCTATTGTAACTTCATAGACATAATTGATTTATAGACATGATTGATTATTGGATAAGGTTTATTCTAGAAATAATATTTTGCCATTGCCTGTTTCTGTCTTAATCAGAATGTTTTGCTACTGATGCAATATTGAAAATTAAAGAAATCCGAAATTTAAGAATTGATTAAACATCCATTGGGCTGAAAAATCGGTTCT
>QKMX01133009.1:0-10022 GCA_003401595.1 Venustaconcha ellipsiformis
TGATGATGATGATGATGATGATGATGAAAATGATGATGATTACTACTACTGCTAGTTCTATATTTTTTCTACAGGCGATAATACACGCGGATATTTCTAGCACGTTTTCTTTGCACCATGATTATCTTTGCATATAATATGACTATCGACACTCATAATTTTTTATTTTGATCTCTTTGGATTAACTCAAAATGCGTCTGATCATTACAAAAGGGCAATAGAAAAGATAGCAGATTACATTAATCGTGCTTTCACATATCTCGTCCTGAAGGTTTCGTTTTGTAATACTGTTTCCTGTGATCGTGCAAAAACCAGAGCTCTTCAACAGCAGATAAAATTCAATGACACCGGAACAGTAAAGAACAATACTGAACAGGTCCGTAGCAAACGTGAACGTACCATCGCCATTCAATTTATAACATAGTTAAAATACTGATAGAGATAAATTTTGAGCGAAATATACATGCACAGTACTGAAGCAATGTGCCTGTTGAGTGTTTCCGGCAGTATGTGTGCCTACTAATAACTTTCACTGTGCTCCTCGGTTGTGCTAAATTTATTAATTTAATTTGAATATTTTGATCAAAGCATCGTCGTTCTTTCGGTGCAAAAACCTGATGTGTTTCATAGGCTGACAATTTTAATGTCACATGACATTTGAACGTCACGGTTTATCTGAAAATATAATTGATTGACGGAAGTGACCCAACGACTTACCGGTGCAAAACTTGATTACAGTCGCATATTATGCAGGGGGGGGGGAGGATGTAGGCTTCTTGTTAACAGAGTTTCAATTTTCAAAGGTGTTAGTCGCATGACGGTGAAGAAGTAATTTTGTTACATGTGTATTGGTTTGAACACAACAATAAACCCTATGTGCAGACATACAGATATACGTGCCCATGATATCAATCCAGGAATAGTAGCCAAGTTTGGGTTTTGGTATTTTTGCCGCTTTTAAGTCATGAGTTGTCACCACAGCCTCTTATTTTCTGTTGATTTGGCAAAGAAATGCGATACAGAGTTCTCAACCCGTAGATGATTAATCCACGAAAGTAGTCAAAACTTTTGTTTAGGCTGCATACGGATATTGGACGGCCAGCAGTGGTTTCCAGATTATTTCCTGCACGATTACAACTGAGACAGATTTTATCAAAACTGTCGATCTTAGTCCACTTGTATTTTTTAAAAATAAAATCCAAAACTTCGGTATCTTATGTATGCTCGGAGCTGTCTGTGATTTTCCATTTTCCATTTTCTCCCGTTTCGTCTCGATCTGGACCATGATATTTTATCCTAATTAGACACCTAACACAGCTTATTAATCGTGTTGAGGATGTTTGAAACAATGCAAGCAGCTCTGTATATCCAATGCAAGCAACCAGAGATACCGGTAACTAATGAGATAGCTCCGACAATAATACCAACCGGTACACCTAAGATGGTTGTCGGTGCTGTAATTTCAGCCACACCAAGCCCAATAGTTGCTGATGCATGAAGACCCCAAATAGCATCTACGACTAAACACGAGCGTTTTCTTCACAATTAACGTTGTTTTCTTTTATAATTTCATTTCAGTGATTTTCTGTTTGGTGTGCGATGATTACAAGTTGATATCGAGTTGGTTATCGTACATCAGGGTGATTTCAACGATTTATTTGTATTTGGCCCCAAACAAGGTTATCAAGGTTATATTTGAGCGTATAAAATTGTCTGGTAACACCGTTTTGAAGGAAATATTAGTCGACAAATGGGATAAAATTGCAATCGACATTAACATATCCTGCCAGCTGGACTAACACCCTGTTGGTACATTCCGCAACGTCTTCACCGCGGTTCGAATCCATGACGTATATAATGATAAAACTAGACAAATGGCAGAAACATTTAGGTACCTGACTGGAGTGATATTTAGTCGTTCGAGATGTATTTCCTCTTTTCTGCGACCAACAATCCTGATATAGCATGTGTAAAACGTTTTATAACCATTCCGTCTCTGGAGTCACGTACTATTACTTAACCAATCTGGATATTTTTTCTTAATATTTTTATTGAACCCCAACCACCAGAAGAAACAAAAAAATAGGGAAATGATGAAAAAATACGACTCAGACTCGCACATCTTTAATATTTGAGATTTAGGATTATCAAAACCATCTACATCACTAAAAATAGTAGATCACTTATCATTGGGGACGGTTGTTTCCTCCTTTCCTTCGTTGGTCAAAATTCCTATGTATGTTGTACATGATGTCACATGGGGAAAATCTACTCAGATCCACATCAGCACTTTGTCCTCGAGCCGAGTAACGTCCATAATTTGTAATAGATATTTGCATAATATTAAACGTACTTTAATGTGAAATCAATAAGTGTCTGTGGTGTTGGCCAACAATCAAGTGTACTCAACGTTTCGACGACAACATAACCACATATGGGATCATGCAGCGTGTTTGTACTGGTATAATCAAATAAAACTTTGATTGTCAAAGACGGGCGCTAGCGCACCTGTATAGATAATTAGCAACTTCAAGTGGTGGTTCAAGTCTATGCTAGTCCAAATATAAACAATACTGAGGTGTCACAACGTAGGCCGCCCAATAAGTGATAGGTCCTCTTGTCAAAGAATGCCTGACAATATCACTTTCTAGTGTGCGTGGCAACAACATCTTTTCATAGTCATTTCGCATAAAAACACCACCAACATATTTGATTTATATAGCCAAACGTGTGTAAATCAAGCTTAGCCAAGATACTGGGCAACGGCATAATCTTCTGCGATCGGGTAATTGAAGATCTCTGTCATATGGTAATCAACAACTTGTTCATGTTAATCGAAGATCTCTGCCCTATGGTAGATAACGACTTGTTCCTGATAATCGAAGATCTCTGCCCTATGGTAGTCAACAACTTGTTCCAGGTAATCGAAGATCTCTGCCCTATGGTATTTAATGACTTGTTCCTGGTAATCGAAAATCTTTGCTCTATGGTAGATAATGACTTGTTCCTTGCAACCGAAGGCCTCTTCTTATGTATGCATTCATCGACTGCCTTCTTCAGCGCCATTCATGATGTATTTACGACAGCCCCTAAATACGCAGATTTTGCAACCGCTGGAGCCGCTGCTGTCAACAATGCTAGAACTTCTGCAAGAAAAGGAAATATTTCATCTTTCGTTTCCATTTATGCCACCTCTGACTTGGATTATTTTAGTGTCCCCAAGGTATTGTTTTGTTGGACTGCAATAAGCTAAGCGAGTTATGTTTAGGGTAATCACTCAATAATATTTCTGGTTAATCTTGGCGGCGAAAGTTTCATTGTGACACCACAATTGTTTTCGTTATTGTGTTTTTTATTTTCGCCAAGTTGAGTTTTACTAAGGCCGACGTTTACTGTAAATACATACCAGTTTCAATAACGTATTAACAAAAATTCTCTGGATTTTTCACAGGTGTAGCAAGGAACTTCATTTTGCAACCATCACCCTCCAACAACAGGATCTTATCAGATAATATCACAGCATAACATCTGTAATTAGAACCAGCCGCACCTTCATATACATGAAAATACATATCGACAAAGGATTGTCCGTACAAATCCAGATATTGCCAATGAAAACTAATACATTTTGGTTGCTGTGTCGTGAAGTCATTTTGGGAAATCTGCAAGCTATTGTCAATGTTTTGATACTAGTCCTTAAGTGACCACATACTGCGATATGCACGTGCTATATGACTGATTTCAAAGTTGTGATGAATTTCTTTGAAAGGTTCTTGACGACCGTTTAACCGCAACCAAGCCTCAGTCACTTCTAAATCGTCAAATATAATTTTTATATGAGTCTTTACATTGCCTAGATTTGTAAATTGAAACGCCCAAAACACATATTTTGGTGCTGTAAGACAATGTTTGGTACATATTTGACAAGTAAACAGCTCTGCAATACCAGTTGGTTGGTGCGCGTCTGTGGTATGCGCAAGAAACGACAGAGTTGAAGCGGTTATATATTGTATAAACGATAACAAATGTGATTCTGAAGAAAGTGAAAATGATAACACAGGCATCCGCAATGCTAATGTTTCTAATACAATTCTAACAGCAGCAGCTGCTCTGCGCAAAATTGCATCGTTGGAGTTATTACTGGTTAATGTAACTGTGTGTTTGCTTCCAAAATTTCCATTGCGAACATCTTTACAAACACAAGTATGTGACTGAAATGAATTGCACACAAAAAACCACAGTGAGTCTCAGCAAATTGTCCATTGCTCTGAGCAAATCCGCCATTGAAAATGTCGTTAGGACCAAGAACTACATCATTTACACTAGCATCAGCATTGAGTCCATGACTTAGAGGTATCCCAATTGTGTACGGTTAAGAATCAACACTATCCTTGATTTACCTCAGAGCTGGATCAGCTGATTTAAAGTCATCACCGCTGTATCTGCTAAGTCCAAAAGTCGTTTCGAATCTTTGCTTAGATACCAGTGTGATTCTTTGTAGAAATGTCTTCATTGATCGAATCTATGTTAAATGTGACGGCAGGAAGTTCAATTTTATTCACGGTGGCACCATCGTCTGCTAAAACACAAGTGAGTTATTCATTTGAAGACCTAAGATTTAATTGGATATTAGGAAAACTGTTCTATACTTGCAGCGACGCAAATGGCGACTTCAAGTGTGTGTGATTCCCCAGCGGTACAGGTGCAGAATAGTTTAGACTATATTGTGATTTTATTGCTGAGATTGTGATCAGTGAGGAAGCGATCTGGATTGTATTTATAACAACTTGCTGCAGTGCAGCACATATTTCGCTTAAAATGTGAATTGTTTCCCCACATAACGTCTCCACTGTTTCAGAACTCTTATCGGTGTCCGAGATTCGTTCGTTGTATACATCAAAGAGATATTAAACATTTTATTGCATCAGTGCTCAATATGTCTTTTTGTCAATTACGTCATTTGTGGCCAGTTGCTGGCAAGTCGATATGGCTTTATCAATGACTTCGGGTGTTGCGGCACCGCGTAGCTATTAAGGTCACACAGTCCATCAAAGTCTTCTCCCTGTTTTGGTTGTTGTTCCGGTTTGGGTGCAGCAGGTCCTTGTTTTGCGGATGTTTGGGATATATCTGTTCCATATTTCTGTTATTCTTGTTCATGTTCTTCTTTTTGTTTTGCAAATTCAGGTGTTTCTGTTATTGGTGGATGTATTCGCGACCTAGTATTTTGTTATTGTCTTGGTAATTGTTGTTCCAACTGGATCATTGGTTGAGGTACGAAAAATGTCAAATATTGTCTCCACTTAAAACTTCACTTCATAGGCTCATCTGCTTGCAAATGGCTTTAAAAGGGTTACAAATTGAATCCACTGTTGACCTGTACACTGTTTAATTATCATTTGCCGTTGACAGCAGTTATACCGTGAACTCTTTACATTTGGTAGATCTGTTAATAGCGATATCTATATGATTATTAAAGTTCACATGGCGAGCTACTTCGTTAACGTATCGAGGCAGTGTTTCCATTTGAGACTTGTATTCATGCTCTAGGTGTGATATCCTAAAATAGTCATCCTAACGTCTTTATCAGTTACCTGGGTGCCTTTTGCAAGTACATCAACGGCTTTTACTCTTTCACCAACGTTTTCTCTGACTCCCTCAATCACACGTGGCAAGAGTCCAGTGGTCACTGAGGTTTGTCTTATTGCTTTTATAGTTTTGGTGAGTTTAGCTATTTTCCGAATGGAACCCGATATTACTCATCCCGTTATCACTGACACTTCTTTCGTCGTTGATCTTCTAGTCTTATTTATATCCTCGGCAAATGCACCAATTTACAATGTTGGTTTAATCAGCGGTTCAAATGTTTGTTCAAACCCCATTGTTAAATCTTCTCGCGCACTTTGTCTTGATTGTAACCTATCTCTGACTTTTGCGGCCCTGGCGTTGCTTCCCATGCTCTTCTTTAACATCACTGGCAGACATTTTATATGATTTATAAATGGACACCTGAGACACGTCTATGTCCAAACTCGCACGATATTTACGCCAGCATGATTCCAGTCAAATCAGTGGTGAGAAAACTCTACAGACCCTTAAGTGATCCGTGCAAACATGTCACGAGATTAATTCCACGTGTGGTCAGCGAAAACAAAGTCCAATGAACATTTACAACAGCATGCGAGGCAATGCCACGAAATATCATAACATGTTACTGTTGTCACATATTACTTTAGGTACATGTACGTATCGTTGAGTTAAATAGATGACATCGTTTTATTATGTGCCGGCCTTGTATATATATTTGCGGGATTTACTTGGTGATCAAACATTACATCGCCCTACACAACAAGATCGTTTTCATTTGCATCCAAATCGTTAAGAGTAGGTGCTTCGTCTCTGGTGGAAACGAAATTGATAGTGGCACTGTTAACACGTCTGCTGAGCGCATTTTGAACATAATTTTAAACATCATAGCCCTGATGATCATCAACTGACGACGTAATCATGTACATCCGATTGACATTTTAGCCATATTAAAGTGTTCAAGAATTATTGAGTGTTTTCATGATACAGCATGACCAATGATTACTGCCTAAACTGAGTTTAAAAAGGGACCTTCCAGTTTCATGTAATATGAAAGTGTCCGTTCTACCCAGAGACCTCTTTGGGGACATTGCCACCCGTCTTAGCCTCTACCTGCCTAGTAATTTTTCTTCTTAGAGATTAGACTCAATCATGTTTGTTAATTTTCTGCGTATGTGATTAGAAATCGTTAAATACTGTATACACGCTTCGAGACCAGTGCAAGGATTGTGTTTACAGTTGCTATTTAGATCAATAACCAATACATGAAGATTGCTTTTTTTGTATTTGACTTCGACCTTTGGGATTCCACGTAGTTTCCCTTTTGTAATAGCTAGTCTGTGATTTTATATTTCCACCAGTACAATCTCAAAATCGGCTGCTCTGATTGCAACTTTGCTATATCAACAAAAGCTCTGTATTGATTGTTTCCGAAGCCATGATTGCAGTTTCAATAGTATGGCTGATAATGAGTTTGTACTGGTAAAAAGAGGAAATATAGATTTGAGTTGTGAATATTTTCGTATATAAGAAATGATTCAGATTGATTATATAAAATTGATGAATCAGGCCATCGACTCCTAAAGTATGCTGAAAATTTTTTTTGAGTACTAATAACGGCATAAACCTGCCAAACGATTGGAATATACAAATGTGACTTATAAACTTAGATTGTAGTATTGCTTGAATGCATCATACAGGTCTATTAAAGAAACACAACAAATGTATGGGTTCTCGAAAACAAATCCATAATACGCTCATAAATTGGTTAACCTGGGAGTTACCTTGATGCAATTAAACTTTTTAAAGGAATATGCAGAATATTGTGTATAAAAGAGTACACCAGAAAAACAAAAATAGCTCACTCACTACGTAATTATGAAATAAGTGACGAGGTTATTCAAGCGCAGGATAATTAAACAAATGCTTATAGGTCATAAATAATGGCATTGACAATCAGACGTATATCAAGGTATTGTAAAGGAGAAGCAGTTGACCCACCTACCCCAAAAGAGAAATTTTTGTATGAAGTAACATATGATGTTGAAGAGTTGCTGCCAGTATGATCACGGAGAACAATTTTCCGAAGCTATTGCTAAAGCAACGAAGCAAACCACCTACGGGATATTTACCCGCGTTCCAAACATGGTATCGTTCCATAAGAACGCATATAGTGGCTTCCAGATCGAGTTGGTATAGAACTCAATGACGAGTGATTTGAGCCTTTTTGGTCGAAAGCGGTGATTGAGGTTATTTTACATGAATTCTAAGAACTTTTTTGATGAAGTCAAAAACAGTAACGCATTTTATCTGAGAATGCCTGGTCTTAAACTTCAAGTTTACTCTAGGTGTGACAGAACATGCCATTATGAATACTGTACAACACATATTTAGGTTTCACGTGATAATCAGATGCAAGACCCTTCTTTAAATGTTGCATCGGATTCAAATCATATAATCAGCTTTGCCTCTCTGGGGATCTGTTCGTAAATATTGATAAGCGCATACAAATAAATCAAAGCCACAAGCACCTGTGATCGTACAGAACACTTGTAATTGCACATATACAGAGATCAATGAAACAAATAAACAAAATAACATACAGTTGAAGCGATTGAAGTTTCTGATCATACTATATTACAAAAATTAAACATGCCATTGAACGAGTTTTTAATTAGATAATATTTCCCTTTCACCCTCAGCTCAAACAGTTTGCACGACAACATGTAATATACATATCATGTCGTATGAGAAAGGCTTACGTACTTGAAATATTGAGACCTATAATTGCATTGAGTGCACCATCACACCACCACCATCAGTGCTTCACACTGCAATGGTGCAACAACTAAAACAGTTTGCACGTGTGCATAATATCCAAATACTCACGGGTGCAGGAAAAGCTGATATCCTTATTGTATTAGACGAATATGAACAAAACCGTTGTCGTCGTCCAGAATATGCTATTGCTACAGATGTAAAACATATCAAATACAAGGACCAGAATTAAAATTCCAGAAGTACAGTGGTGAATTGGAAAATCACATGCTCTTGTTTCCAATACATACACACAAGGCAAAGACGCTCAACAGGTATTGACAAATATAATTCCTGGAATCGTAACGGTGTTACAAAACCTTGTTCACGCTAGGATAAAGCAGACATTGTTCTAGCGCTCTTCTAGTTATGCCACTAGGTCGTGGATTCAAAACTAATACTCTGTGGATTCCTAGTGGTGCTCGGGTAATCCTGAGCCGCAAGGACAGCATAGCCATCTATTCTGAAACTTTGGAGAAATACACCAAGGCATGATCGGGATGGACTCTCGAAAAATGTACGCAAGTCGAGTACATATATCTCCATTTCAACAGTTTCGTGGATCCAGTTACATAGCAACGCTTAACTCGGTCCCGACAAGGTCAGTTAAAAATGTTAAAATGTTTAATAACATATAATTTAAATAGAAATTTTTGTCGTTGCTATATCCTACTAGTGATCACCAAATTATGTCTCGAAAATACAAGCAACAATTGCGTGAAATCTGTCACGGAATCGCATAAATCAGTTTCGTTATTAAATATGTGTACTCTGGTTTCGTTTCTTGTGTACAACAATACCCGATGACGATTAATGTATATTCTATATTACTTCGAAACAGTGAGTTCGGTTCATCCTATTATACACCGCGAGGTGATTTCGATGGAAAAACCAAAATACATGAATTGCATAGACGATTTTAATCTAATCTCATTTGTCTGTGTATAAATGCCACGCAGTAAGATCAAATCAACACATTAAGAAACGTTTTGTCAGTCGGTGATTTACTTAGAGACCTGCATATGTCCAGCCGTACCGGGTGGTACCGGGTCTCACGAAAGGCATGGCCAAGCAAAAGCATTACGAACACAAGAAGCTGAAAAAACATATACTAAATTCACACACCCAATAATATAACTATGACTATGCACATATACACCTAACATACTAACTATGCTATTCTTCCTCTCTTTCTATTATTTTACTGTACTACACACACTAAATTAATACAGGTTCTACAGATAGAGAAGTTTGGTAACAGCTGTAACTAAATTTCCCAAATCGCATATCAACCACCAAACTAATAACAATTTTAAGAATTTGATATCTATATAGCCAGTCTTACAAAAACACAAGATAGCATACGCAACAAATATCACAAACATAAAGCACACATTGGACAATACTGATCCCTGGCAAGGATCACTAATATTAAATAAAACTNCAAAACCAGCCAATATTGAATATTATATTTGAACATTAGAAGCGGGCGGTGTGTAAATCCTAAATCAAACTTAATAAAACCAAATTTAAATAAATTCAACACAAGTAACATTTATATAAGGGGCAACAAGAATACATAAAATCCTTTAAAACTTTTGAAACTAGGGGTTACCTCATAT
>QKMX01133049.1:0-10544 GCA_003401595.1 Venustaconcha ellipsiformis
TATATACATACATGGAAACGCAAAAAGACAGCATCTAAAGAAACTACTCCATTTTGATATTCCTATGCAAGAAAGAATATCTTATAAAAAGACTTGATATACTATGAGGGGAGTGTGTAGCTTTTTGGCATTTGCACAATGAACGTACAATAGTTTCACTGTCAATATTCCAGTGACACAATTCCATTTAGCTCTTTGAAAAAACGTAAGCAATAAGCATCAAGAGAAGTATGAAATAACTGGTTACTCAGTATACAAAATCCATATTAAATAAATATATTAATAACATATGTTGAAAATGTATAAGAACTACAGCCACCTCCCCTTATTGCACTGATTATATGTATAATTGTATGTTAGACATGAATTGATACAAATAACAATGCATATCAATACAGTGGAGGGTTTAATTTTGACGAAATCTATGCAGCAATGATTGTGTGAAAAACGAATTCTATTACGCCATGAAATACTAACTTTGATTACGAATATACCTAACAAATATTTCGTTTTTGTCTAATTAATACCTTTATGGATAAAAGCCTCACCCCGTATTATTAGAGCGCACTTTTGTGAAAGATACCTGACTTTGCTATACTTTATTTTTTCTCCAGAGTATAGCAGCTTTAAGCATTTTTAACATACTAGTATACAGACATAGAAAGCCCAAACTAATCACCGAAAACAAAACGAATCACAAACACCGAAAACAAAACACTAACACAAAATAAAAACCCAAAACGAAACACAAACCATAAGACTTCGAAGCAATCAACAAAATGTCCGAAATTTGCAGTAATATACAACAAGCAATAATTGGAGAAATACTGTAGACTGTATGCAGAAAAAAGAAACTAACGTAGTTCCAAAAATGGTAGTCAATCATCCAAACCACAAATGTACTTCACAAAGCCACAAATAGGTTATTGCGTCCCAACAATAGATGTATGACACTCAACAGCACAAGATTAGGTCCTAGAAAATATGTTACGTCAAAAAGTATGATGCTCGTTCGCGCAAACTGTAGCACCACATATACTCCCAGAAACCACATTTGAAAGCAGTCTGGTCCTGGACATATTTACAGTCGAATATCTACCAGGCCATCAGCGTCACGCAAATTTGTAGCCACACTCCTGCCATCCAAAGTTTGGCGACGACGTGTACGTGTTTGAACACTTTCTTCGCAAAGATATGGTGTACACCAAAGTAGTATCCCTTGTACAACCAGTAATTGTCGGTATGCAAAAACAAGTGTTGCCGATATTTTGGAAGTGTTACAACCATCGCATCAGATCTCATTATTCAACCAAATGTTTTTAGTTTGCATATAGTTGGTATTAGTTGCACCGTAGGTATAATACGATCTACAACAGAGCAGATATAATCTGATACAAACAAACGATTTAGATCCGCAAGAGAATCTTACAAAATCAGCCTCGTTTCGAGCACACCTTTGTTGGAGATTGCAGATTCAAGATCGATGGAGTCACGAGACAGGAAAATGATTTTCTCAGTACCAATTGCAAAGGAAAAGATAATTAGAGGACTCGCAATAGATCATGCTTGTGGACAAACGGTACAATATAATTTACAAACCATCTCTAGAAATGGTACTCTAGGCATTGTAGAGAAATAAATAATAAAAAATGAAAACATCTTCAAAACAAACAAGCAATTTGAGTGCGAAGATTTCTGCTCACAAAGGGTAAGAAAGCTTCACAAGGATTCACACTCGATTTACAAGCAAGCATACACAATATCTGGACCTCAGGTGTAAAAGAGATCCCACAACTGTGAAAACCTATTTGGAGTAATACGATGAAAAAATAGACAGTCGATCTTCACCATTGTTCATTCTCAACCAACCTGGCGTAATCTACGGTTCGATGGTACATACTCGCTTCAGAACAACAAGATGCATGTTATCGACGTATCAAACTAGCAGAAATCGGGCAGAAAAATGCAGACTTGTCGAAATATCAATACAGCAACATAACGTGTTCCATAGCCCACATTATAGAAGTAATGGGAATCCAAATTTACCGCTTGAAAGCGGCACCAAACACAAATTTCTACAAGATTTTCGTGTCGAAGAATGGAGAAAACATATTCCCCAAATATGCAAGAACAATATCTCGAGGGTCACTTCTCACCATTTCAATCCTGCTATTTTGCCACAGTAATTGGGAGAAAACAAATGATCGGAAAATTCCGGAGAATGGTTTTTGCTTTGTTAAGTACAAGTTGGAACGATTAGGCGATCTTCATGGCTGCCTAACACATATCCCATGCAAAATGGGAGAAACACGTGCAACACCTACAAAACAAAAATATTGAACTATTGCGCAGGTAACCAACAGCAGGGCATCAACGGAGTCTTCATCATAATCAAAGACAAAGGAATGGGATATATAATGACTGTACATTGAATGATCATCATCCAGAGTATACAAATTATATATGACCCAAACTCTGTGGCCGGTCAGAATACAGACCTGTCAGTGTAGCGCAAACAATTCATGCAATCTTTGGTTTGGATCTTTAGAAAGTTTTTGAAAACAATACAAACTTACATCGCATTTGTTCCATTCAACTATCCCACTTCCAAAACACCGCGTATTTCTTTGGTGGTGTGGAGAAAGAGCATTACAATCTGTGGCTGCAGTAGATATTTAAAAAAAAAGTTATCTAAGAATTGCGTGCCAAAACACGACTTATAGCGCATCTGATATTAATAGTTAGGTATAAGGATGTAGTAGGTGAGAGAAATGGGTTTCCCAGACAAACCATATTGTGTACTACGACGACTAGACAATCTTACCCATAGACCCTGAGCATGCAAAACAAATACGAAAACAACATTGTTGAGGCAACAACATCAATTACATTATCGATTACTTTGCTCGAGGACCTCTCATTGAATCATCTTCATGGGCAGACAAAATATGGTTGGCTTAGAAACCATCCCCTTATACACAACTACTGAGGTTTTTATTTTATGTTTCATACAAAATGTTACTATTACTATTGTTGACATTTACATACAATTTGATGTAAGAACAAAAATCTAAATATTCGACCTTGCTAAAGTCAACATCAGTCATTTTATATCTGAACGCAAATGTATTGATCCCATCAGAGCAAATTCGTTAGCATCAAAAGTGCACAGACCAGATTTCGTGGTAACATCAGTCTCAACCGTAGGACAACTTGGTCTTGTTACTATCATCTATACATACCTGGAAAATCCGTGTAAAGCAATTTAGTAGTTATTGAATCCCATCCCCTTATCTATTAGATTTCTTTTGATTCATTTTCCTGGATTTGTACCTGTATTATTACCTAGTTTTAGACAGTACATTTTACTAGGCAATCCGATGAACTCAACGATCTCAACATAATTAGTCTCATCCTTGAATTATTGTATTACTTTTTTTACTACTATTGCAGTAAATCCGCTGAGTTTTTTTGATAATCTGAAAGATCAGATAGGTCTCATTTATAAAAAAATTTCTTTGTAAATATCATCACATTTTAACTTGTACGTTAATGTGCATTGTCATTAGATAACATTTCTGCATCGGGTCACTTATCTATAACAAAATCGCACTCGAAGCAGTACATTAACTTATTTGATCGCAAGTAATGCCATACCGACATAAACTGGTTTGTTCAACCACACGTTTGTCTTTCTTTATTAAATCGGTACTAGATTTTCATAAAGAGTTTTCATACTAACAAATTCTTCTGATGTCCAAGTTTATTACGATGTTCGACGTTATTAACGATCAGAATATTTACTATAATTTTGATATTTTATATAGGCTTGCAAAAGAAGTTGTTATTCGTAAGCATGAAAAAGAATTTTCGAATTCTGCTTTTTTAACTGCTCTTCAGCTAGTATTAACGTCAATATAATCTTACTTCTTACGCGACTAACCAAATTTGCGTACGCGATGAACGTTTCTTAATACCAGAATATGAATAAGTGATTGTTTAACGTTGTTTAATCCAAAAGGAATCTCCGTTTGTCAAGTAAATTAGGAAATTGTTTGTTTGTGATAGATTTACACTGTGAATAATTTTGCTATTTTTCTTATAATACATTTTAGTTGACAAACATTTATTCTAGACATAATGGATAATCGTTTCGCCTATCTTACACATCAACTAGTCAAGATCAACTTCAATAAATTAACTAATATTACTCGGTTTAGTTTTACACCCAAATCATTTTAACTGATTCATCTGAAACCATCAACCGGCATAGACTCCTACATTCCTTTACTAGTACAGGCTTTTGGCGTCAAGACGGGTTATAATAATTGATGGTGCTCTCTCATAATCGTCGGGCATATGTGTAGTATTATCCCTGGCATATTCTTATGATGTTTGTTTAGGCTTGGATTCCCCGCTCGATGAAACTGAACATGTTCGGGCATGTTCTATTTTTATTTTGTTATGTTTCAGCAATGCATCCCAACTCAGCCCTGGTGCCGAATAATACCAAGTTATGTCAAGTAGGCAGTTATGAGCGCTTACGTTTCTGAAAGTTTCAAAAATATATCGGCCGGCGACAACACACCTATGATAACATACAAGTCATAATCACCACCGAACTTGTTACATCCGAACAATTTCCATATCAATTTAGCATAAGCATAACCATAACCACTAACACTCAAGATTTAACTGAGTATAAGCCTACCGCAGCCTTTACTAAGCTCTTCTAGGAATGCTGCAAAAAACTGCAGACATTCAATAAATCCCATCTTGCAGAGTGTCATGGACATATATTTTGTTCTGTGTTATTAAGAAGACATTTAATTATATCACTACTGTTAATTTTCAAGTGGTTTATTAAATCATTTTTGCTGAACGCATCAACGATCACATGAGAATCAACTATTCTGATATTTGTGAAAGACAACAGGAACAAAGTCTAGTGCAGTATATTTTAATTTACATTGTCATGTCAGAATAGTACTCGAGATGTCGATAAAGTACTTGCTAAAATTCACAGGCGTACAAACATCTGACACATACATATTACTTTTCTTTATGCTAGGTATACTGATCTCCGACTACCCCATTTAAGCTTTTGTCAACGCGTAATGATTTTTATAAAACAATACATGCATGTTAGATCGATGAAGTACGTGCGATATATATCTTGTGACTCATCATCAACACCAAATACATTAATACTTCTTGTTAACATAAACTTTTCTTTTTGTTTATCTGATTTTGGAATTTGATTCTCAGAGATAGGAAAGTCAATTCCGATAAATTTAGATTGTTGATATAAATAAAATATTCGATATTCGATAAGAACAATCACATGCTGGAAATAACGCTCATAATATTGACCATTGAGAACATTTATTTATAACTTGTTATATTTGTACAATATTTTGATTTGTATTTTAGTTGCAAGTTCGACAAGACATTTACATCGCAATGGACTATATTTCATATGAAATATTTTTTTTCTGCTATTTTAACAAATCTTCAACCCGACCCAGATGTTTGTACTCATCGATTTTCTTCCATAATTCCTGAAATAAATTTTCTGACAACGACACCAAATCTGTTCAAGTTAAAATTTGATGAGGTCTTGATGTGATATAAAGATTAGCAAACTTTTCTCGTTGTTGGGATTCTTGCATCTAATCGGCGAGAAGATCCGCTGATTACTTGTGAGATTCTTGACTCCCCGAACAGATATTTAGAGTAGAAATCTGATTAGAAAAATGAACTATTATTTTAGCCTTTTGTTTGTGGCAAGTTCAAATTTAATTGTTGGCAGAAATAAATGATACAATTGTTTGGCAGAGAATTTTACTTGTAAAAGTTTATCAAATTTACAACTGTTATCGAAACCAGCAAATGCAGTTGCAATTGTTTTAGACTAGTATCTTTCGGTCGAGAACAAGCTTTTCTAAGAAACATCAACGAGTTTCATCATCACACATCTACTGTTTTGTATTTATCTAATTGTTCGATATGAAAATGTTACTTAGATATTTGAAATAAGAAAAACAGTATACGATGGGACGTTTATATCAGATAACTTTATTATATCAGCTGATTTTGCGAGGTGTCAGGAAATATTATGGGTTTGTCCTAGATATAATTTGTTTTCTGGCAACGAGCTTGGATTTGTTATAAGCATTTGAACAACACAAATTAGTCTGAGCTTTAACTCCTGCTAGTTATGTTTTCGAGACAAATGTGAAGACGATACAGTGCATATGGGAATGTTTTGCATGCATTCACACGGACGTAGTTTATGGACTTTATTTATACGTTGATATGTGATTAGATTCCATTGGAGATGCGAGTTTCATCACAAGACAAATTTCAATCGCATCCTGTCTATTAGCTGTACGGAGCCAACGACAGAGAAATTATCCGAAATGTTCAAATAAAACAAAGTTGTTGGAAATATTTATACATTTGGCTATTTACGTGTAACTGTTAGAGCACGTACTACTAATGATGCTACGTTTTATTTTCATAGTTTAATGTTTGATTCTTTCAAGTGACTTATTTATTGATCACATCAACGGTAGTCGTAAGATAACTGTCTGGAGATCGTATACCTTGTAGCACAGCAATATTATACTAGACGTGGTAGGGAGGTGGTACTAATTCTAGACAATGTATCCGAACTGTTAAAGCAACTACCACAGGTGAAAATAAACAATATCCATCAATTTCAGCTGCATCAAAATATTTTAACATTGACTCAAGGTCAGTTGAATGTGTTGCTGACTTAGTCTATAAAACCGCATACTCAACAACAGCATTATATAGAATCATCTTTTTTATCAACGTATATTGTTTACAATGTTTGCAATATCACTGTTTGTCAAGCGTTTCTTTGTCATAAAAATCTTTTCATGCCAAGTTCTCTACTGTTTAGCAGGATTAAGTTATTTTCTTTTCGTTCTAATTCAAAGCGGAACACGAGGCTGTTGTCATCGCGGAGCATATTTTTTTAAGCCTCTTGTAGATGATAAGGATTTACAACATTTGTTTGAGTAACAAATCTATCCATATTTTATATTTAACATAAAATTAGGATTGTTTTCCAATCCAAGTCCATGGAGCAGAGCGTCCCCCCCCCCGAAAAAAAATATTCTAGTAGCAGTGTATTTACAAATCAATTCACAAATCAGAATGTTTGTGAGATCGTCCCTTGTCAGACATCAGCGGGCGCACTTCATCCCTGTCATGTCAAACAAATATTGTTTGGTATTTCTCGAGTTTTGGATTCCTCGGAATCTGCTATTAACACTTAAAACACTTAAAACCCCGAGTAAGAACCGTGTTCAATTAGTACGTTAGCATATGTTTTCCTTTTATTTGCTCATAAGCAGTCTGACAGCGTCAAATAAAATGTTAGTATTTAAGATTCTAGCACTGACTGGTACTTCTTATTTCATCTGACATTTATTACATTAATGAGATAAATGTTATGTTTATAAGCTGTCCTAAACAACATTCTAGTTCACGAAAAGATTCTCAGATCTTTACTCTGATATCGATCAAGAAGCGAATCATATCAGTACTGTAGAGTGTAAGCATTCTAAATGTGAATTACATCCGGATTATGTGAATCCCAATGCTGCTACTCGAGCTTGATCTAGAAATCTTACTATTTATTGTCGTCAAGAAAAAATATGCTGATAAACAAGGCATAGTACATCAATATGAACAAATTTCTTTAGCAGCGAAACATCACAGTATAATGTAAAATATATCCTTGCTAAAATCATTTTAAAAAGATAATTCTACTGTATCTGAGCATCGAATACTCTGAAAGATGTTAAAGCCGTTTGTGAATTGTGGACAGCTAGAGATGTATTGTTGTGAAAAATATAAATTTCATCTTTTGTTTGTTAAGTTTTTCAACCCGATGGGAGAGTGCGCACTAATATGTGCGTGAATAGATAAAATCGCTGTGCAGGCCAGTCAACTGTAAGTCTATTCTTTTCAAATACGAAACAACTTACATTATTGGATTGCCTGCTGTTTGTCTGCTGCTATGAATCACACGATTTCGTAAAAAAATTGTTTCAATAGTTTTAATCTAACTATTAAAACTATCGCTATAACCTCTCCATTTTCCTACCGTTTCTTGCTATTAATCGCTCTATGACGAATATATCATGTTCTCCCGTAGAATCTTTTAGTAATTTCTTCTTTGATAAATCATTTAGTTTGCAAGTTACTAGCATTGTTAATAATATTTTATCCCCAGCAAATACTTCATAGGATCAGGATGGAGTGAATCTTTTTTCAAATGTTTTCTTCACTATATAAATTCTAACAGGATCATCGACATTTAACTGTATATATTCTCATTCACCAGTATACGATTATTAGCCAATTCGTTGGACGACATTCCAATAGTTATATGTTAAGTGTTATTGTAATCCGATACAATCTTTGTCAGATCATCAACATCCCCGATAGTGTTTTTTGCAGAGTTGCTTAATGATCTTTTCTATCTACTTGCGATTAAATCTCTTAACAATAACGCCTTTTCCTTTCTTTCCTGTGATACACTTATTTTGTTACAGAAACTGTTCGAATTGATTATTAAAACACTCGTCAGCGTGATCAGTCCAGATTTTATTTCGTTTTCCTTCTGTTATGATTATAATACCTATCATTGCATTAGTTATAGTTTTTCGTGTATTATCTGTGACCGGCATAATAAACGCGAATTTGCTTAATGTATCAGCTACGTTCATCATGAACCTTTTGTAAAATGTTTGACATATCCGCAAGGTATATTGCCTAAATATCATCAACTGAATTTACGATATTATCGAGGGAAACGTATACAATCTGTGAAGTTGAGAATATATCGTCCACAGTACCAGAGTGCATTGCACTACACTATCTCCGAGCCAAGCTAAAGTTCATATTTTGCTTCATGATACCTTTGACTGCATTCGATCATTTCGCTCTCACACGTTTTGAAACAGTCGCCTTCATTTGCATATCTCTAATCTCATCAAGTATAATAAGATCACAACTAGATTTATCGTTTCATTTGTCACGGTAAAAATGACGCACTGCGATTTCATCTACCTAATTATATGGCTCTTGGCTAGGAAATGGAATGTCATTTCCATCAAGTTGTTTATACAGCGAATTCCAAAACCTGTGTACTTGCGAAAAGCAAAGTCCATCCACGATGGATTTTCATTAATTGCCAAATAACATGTGCATATCAAAGCCGGATCAAATTACTGCTCGTTGATTACAACACTGACAGTAAGTTATTTTATCATTATAAAGATAATAATCACCTTTATATTTGCTAGATTTGCTTGGAAACTGAATTGAAATTGTATAATAATTTAATCGTCTACTAATATAACATCCGGAATTCTTAGCATTCCCTGATCTCCAATTAGTAGTGATTCATTCAGTTTAGCCTGCTTAAGAAACATATTCTTTGTCCTGCTACATATAGCACATGTATTTTTCGGCATTAGTTTTAGTAGTTTCCTTAGGTTCGTCTGTATTTTCAGTTTTGCTTCTGCACTTCAGGCAATACGTACTCAATTTGTATATATGCTTTTAGATAAAAATGCACTTGTATCGTTTTTGAAGCGTATCTTAGGTGTAAACTGGAATATAAATTTCAAAAAAGTACCCAGTCCGCTAGTGGGTAGCTTTGCAATTTGTGCTTGCATCCGGGACATTTGTTTGATAAACGCAACACAATAATATCCACATGCTACAGTTCCAAATGGCTGAAGTTGATTAGAAGAGTATTAAATTTATTATTGTACATAAACGATAGCACGTACTATTTAATTACATCACTTTGAGGTAGATGAAACGAATCAAACTATTTGTTTTTATAAAGTGCTACCCAATGCGTGCCAGATCCATTGTTGAAATTCTGAATATTTATCACACAAAAAGTTGCAACTGTTGGCGAACGTCTTGCGTTTTGGGTTGAAGTAATAACTTTTCATTTGAAAATACTCCTCGAAATCCGTTGATATATTTCAGTGTATCTAGACTCTCAAAGTTGTTTAACAGCCGGTAAGGGGTGTAGTGTAAGCCTCGAACTAATTAGCTTTGAAATATCACTTGACAGTGAAAGTGATCATATATTAGACACTGGACTGGAACTAATACACACCAACAGCTGGTTTATGTTAAATGTTCACTAGGGTTTAAGTTCCATGGGCAAAATAGTTTCATGGCAGTCTTTACTCCCCTTCTTAGCTGTACTGATGTATTGTATTGAAAAAATAGTATATAACGCCTTCTGCAGTTATTAATCAATAACAAATAATATTACATGGTGGCAGCGGTGAAAATAAAGGATTTAAATTATCAGAGATTACATTTCCTACATTTCTGTTTACAAATCCGGACAAATCTGACTTTTCGAAACCTGACACTTAAGACGAATGGATTTCGTCAACCGTCTGGGCTTAGTGGAAGAAATTCAAGTCAATAACTTGATTTATTCCATGGGAAGTGAGGCTGATGACATTTTG
>QKMX01133061.1:0-10209 GCA_003401595.1 Venustaconcha ellipsiformis
AGAGAGAGAGAGAGAGAGAGAGAGAGAGAGAGACGTGGTGTATTTGTTAAAGACGGAAAATATAGTATACAGGAAACTGTAAAAAAAAACTTTGTCAAGTAAACTAACAAATTAGATAGTCTACTTTGACAGATGCTCTATGTATATCCATGATGAGTATGTCAGATATGGTTATTGTTTGTTGTATACAACTATTTGACCTTTAAAATGTATCAATAATCTTATCCAGAAAATGCGATAGCCTTCAAATATGTCTTGATTTTCGTGTGCATTTTCAGCGTTGCAATCTGCCTAAACTGGAGTTTGATGCTCACACCATGAAACAGATCTTTATTAGGTTGCACACTTTGACTAAATTTTAAACATTTATTTTCAATATTATATGAGATTTTACTGGTTTTACTTTTTCAATAATGATGTTATTTCACGATATTAAAAGACTGATATATGTCGTACTGATTGGCTATAAACATGGACACTTCAGTTACACGGTCACCTGTTGAGTATAGTGCACCTATTTTCTAAATCAAACTGCACATGCTAAACTGTAGGAAAAACATTCCACTAGAATATCCAGTTTAAACCGAAGAAAACCAAAAAAAAATTTTGAAGGATTCCATTTTCACTTCAAAAGAAGCAATAAATCGGTGTCATATTGAAATATCAGCCAGTGAAAAATCAGTTTAAGGAGGCAATAAAAGGGTGTCATATGAAAATATTAGCCAATCAAAGCTAAACAGAAACTTGATTCTCTTCGTGTTAGAGTTTTCACATAAATACTAATCGATTGGGCCTCCATTTGCCCTGGGGTGATGTATACAATGTTTGCGTTTAATAACAGCGTGCTTGACTAATTGCCTCAAGATCATCATAAACTGGCAGTTTCTCTATTTAGGAATATTTTTCCTAAAGCTAATTTATCTATGGTTTTAAGGTAGTTCTTCTTCAGTCCATCTTAATACCAGATGATGTATTTTCAATATATACAGTACAAGGAGGACCTTCTCATCGATTCTGTTGCTTGAAAAGGAGAACGTAAAGGTTAGATCAGTCTTTTCACATTTGTTTGAGAAAAAAACTCATAATTCCATTAATAATCTACTACATATTTTATTTGTTATAATAATTAAACTTCTTTAGTAATTCCTGGATAGACATAGATAAAATAGAGTAGCAAATTTATTGCGCTCCATATAAATTGATCAACACTAGGATTAATGTGCTAATTTAATGTCCATGCCTGACAGGGATTTTCTACATTGTAAAACAAGAAATATTAAATATGAAAATTCTTGGGTTAATTATAAGGCTCTTAAAAATAAAATTGCGTGCTAATTTGAGATTAAGAAGGGATCTTCAAGATGAACCAGTTTAAGAAAATTAAAAAAATAAAAAACAAAATGTGGAAAAATTTGAAAGATAGTCTAACTTCATCGAAATCTGATTCATATACTAATAATTTTGCTGCTAATGGGGAAATCGTCCATGACTTGTCTACAGTCGTAAATATTTTTAATGATTTATTCTCTTGCATTGAGTTGGATATTGGTAAATGATTTTGATTCATATGTACTAGATATTGAACTTAGGTCAAAAATGAAATGGTATTTCAGATATTTCCGGTTAATGGGGATCAGTGCCGAATTACCAAATAGGCAGAGTAGGCAGCGAACTATGGGCCCCACACCTATTAATGGCCCCGCGACAACGGATTTGATCTTGACCTATTAGAAGATAATTTGCGAGGGGGTTTGATCCTGCACTGATGGGGATTTTACTAGCTTATCAAAATGTGCAATTTAGAAAGCTAATCGTTTTGATGGCTTGCTTGTGAAACTAAGCAAACTTTCAATAAATCCATGGAGTTGAGAGCGGCGTTATTAATGGTCCTCTCCATTGTGTCAATTGACATAATAATTAGTGTCAGGATCCGTAAGAGCAGATTTAATTACACGCATTGGATACTTCTTGCTGAGGAAATATGTTTTTACTTTATCCATAGGATTTTGAAATCGACGATTATCTTTTCGCCAGGTTATAAGGTGTACCGTATTTTGCATAACCTGGGATGACAAGAAGAATATTTTTTATACTTTTAGATATTAGCTTCTTTACAGAAATATTTGCAGAGTAATATTGACAGACTGTTTTATGACATGTACATCTACAAACGATAGATGCATGCTGGATGCAGTAGGAGCAATTTTAATTGTGTTATGAAAATGATTTAAGTGATTAATACATTTTTATTACTTCTTTTGGATGATTTCAGATTCTAAAGACATTATATAAATCTCTCAGTAAGCTTTTCTGAGTTGAATAAACTTTAGTAGAAATTCAAATTAAATCCAACACTGAAGGTGTTGATGTGCCTGTTGATGGCTCACAAAGTGTTGATGTGCCAACAGCCTTTCTGAAACACAGTAATATAATCCAAGAAAACCTTATTTAAAATTCAGTATCAAATTAAAGTTTATATGTTCAAGAATGGTATCAGAGCACTTTTGTATTTCCTGATAAGAAATATTTTGAATAATTCCAAATCAAATACTGTACACAAAAATAACTTGATTCTGCTTTGATGTTAAGGTCAGAATGAATAGTCTTTTCAGGGACAAGATTATATAATCCTCTATAAGATCTCATGTCACAATAAGCATTGTCAAAAAAGCTATATATTAACTAATGGAAATAACCTTTAGAAATTGAATAATGTATGCAAAATAAAATGCTAATTATATTTAAAAAGTCTGCTACCTAAAGTATAGTATATAACTTGGACTGTGTCAGGTACACCAGGAAAATTGTAGGTAATTCCAATAATCTAGCCCCAGTGCCAAGTAAACATATTTGCTTCTATTAATAATGATCCTGATATTAAACCCATACACATTGAGATTATTTTATTGATTGTTCAATAGGTTAAAGCCAACATGCAATGTTTCATTACGATAGCATATAATAAAAAAGTAACTAACAAATATTGCAAACCAAATAACATAACATTTGATTTGTAATTGGTTTCTTCAACTCGAATTTGTCATTCTCATTTCTAGTAGCACCTTTCTCGTCATTCATATTTTAATTTCTTTCTGACATTTAATAAGGAACGAAAATAATCAAACCAGTTAATTTTTTGTTACTTTAGATTCAGTTACGTTTACTCTGTTATATTATTTTTACTTGAACTTTTATCAAATTTTTAGGTTAATTTCTTGACTGAACATGTTCATCTCTCATTGACTTTTCATGGAAGGACTTCTTCTATTACTGCAGACTTTTAAATGCGTTCCTGTTGTGAAAGCCTGCGTCTAGATGAATAATTTGGCTTGTAAATGTATATTTTCTTATACGTTGAAATTGCTCCTGTTTAGCATTATCGCAGTCTTGATTCCACCATGGTAGATGTATCCTCTGCAGTAAAACTGGGAACTTTGGTGTCTTCCTTTCAGCACAAATTTTCCTATATAAAGATCCAAACATTTTTCACAATCCTTGATTTTTAAATGCACTAGATGGACTATATATTGGACATGTTGAATACATTTAGGCTCAAAACGTCGTTGAAAATTTTTCCCATTTGTATCTTTCAGTCGAAAAAATTGCCTATCATTATCATCGTTATAGTCCTTAAAGACATCGCTAACGCAAACTTCACTGGCATATTTTTTTATATACATAATCACCTGTAGTCTGATAAGTTTACAACAATTATTTTATTTATCAGTAATTTCAGGCTAGAGTAGGTCGAAAAATGGCAGGAGTCGTCTGTCATCAATACCAGTTTTATATCAAGCTAAAAAACTATGTAGACGTTACAACATAATCCACAACACAGAAGCCATTATTTGCAATGCATGTTACATTCTCATCGTTATCGTTGAAAAGCCTACCATTAAGTGCATATATATTAACAAATTTGCACATTTCTACAAAGTGTTTCACTTTCTTTTGCATAACGTGGCAGAGAGAAATTGTCAAAATTATACAAGTCATCTGCATTTAAAATATGTTCCAAAATGTCATCAGGTATAAAGTCATAGTGTGAAATTATTTGCATTGATGTTAAAAAATATGTACACTACTTGATACAATCCGCATGTGTTATGTTTGTATACAGTTATGTTACGCTTAAAATATAAGAATGGATTTATAAAACTATTGTGGAACGGACTCCATCTTTTTAATGGAGTCAGTAGTATCGTTAATAGAAGTGATTGCAATAACGGTTGTAGCACTGTCTATAAATTTTGATGAGTTCTCCGCATATGAATTACAACTTGATATAATAGCCTGCCCTCGATAATTTAAAATAAAAGTATGGACAAGACCAATGTTCCCTCACAGCAGTGCGCGTGTACTCGCGCACAGAGGTCGCGAAACCAGTGTTAAGCTACGTAACGAAAATTGGCGTACTAAACCTTAAAAATATAAAATGGCGCCACGCAATGACGTATTATTCTACGTATTATTGGTCACGTGGGACGTGATTAATCACCATTCAACACTGCAAAATTTCCGGTTGACTGCGGAGTGCGCACTGTGCACAAATTTGTATTCTGCTTCTAAAATGTTTCACATAAGAACATTTCTGAGTACACAACTCAAGAAAATGAGAAGGAACGCTGGACAGGGCTCTTATTCCTTTTGATAACTATGTAGACCTGAACTGTATGTACTTTGCAGGGGAAAGAATCCAAATTATTCAAGAACAGACATTATATTTTCAGAGGTTTTATTAATTCATAATAAACATTTCAAGTTAATTCAAATGAATGGTCTGCATTACCTTTTATTAATACTTTACATCACTGTTTATCGTAGTCTTCCTTTTTCATTATAATAAGAGTGTTTGACCTATCACAATTTTTTTTTATCACAATGTTCTGGTCTTGAGTTAGGTTATGTATGGGCTCAAATTATTTCCTATAAATATTACTATCACATCGCTCTTGATGACTGTCATTTATTGCTATTGTGTGATAGCTTTGAAGAACAAATCTAAATGAGAGTTATGCCGACCAGATGCTTTAGATGGCTTAATATTGTTGAAATAACCCATATTCCTTGAATTTAAAAAAATATTCACATTCAGAATTGTTGTTAGTTTTAGCAATAAAAATCCTTTAATTTTCCGCGTCTGCAAAAATAAAGCATTTCTTAAGCTACTTTAAATTTTTCTTGAGACATTGGTTTAAAACACTCTTTAATCCTATCCTAGAAATATGTAGTCATAATCAGTTAAATTTCCAATTCAGAGGTTTAACATTGACTTAAATCATCTCGGGATTTGATTTCATTCCTTTCTTCTTTTCTCCAATCTATTCTACCTTTAAATCTATGGAACAGTATATATTTTTCTTTTTTTCCAGCTTATTTCTATAAAGTGTTATATAATCATGGTCAGGTTTGTCAATGTGATTGCCATAGTCATTGATTCTGATTTTTCCATTATCTTTGTTGACCGTATTCCTTGCAGTATCGTAATTTGTCAAATTGTTTGGCTTACTTCAGAAATATATCATTTTTCAAACTACTAGTTTTCTCACATAAGTCTTGTCAAAACGACTTGCCCATGCAGTTTCTAGTTCTATCACTTCTAACATTTGCCATCTACTTTACTTCGTCTAGGGCTCACTTTTGTTGCTCTTCTGCACGCCACTAGCATATATGAAGTAAAACTTCATCCGAAAGGGTATCAGTTGATGATTATCTGTAAATTGCAAGTTTTAGTCGAAGACCTTCTTCAAAACCGTTGTTCCAAAAGATAACGGGAAGGTGTGATCTTTCCATATGTCCTGTAGATACTGACGTCTTCGATACATGCATCACAGCCGTATATACCGGATGTTACTATGTTCTGTAAAGGGTGTGATAATGTGGGAGAATTTTTCAAGCCAAATGGCGTTTTTTTTATACCGGTTGAGTCCATCTGGATTTGCAAAGACCGAGATTTATTGTTCTCTAACCGTAGCAGAAGCCTTTTAATAGGTCGAACTGAGTGACATATTTTGCATTTCCATTTTCGTCAACCCAGTCATCAATTCTTGGTATTGGATTTGAATCTATTTCGGTGGCACTAATAACTTTACTGTAGTGATTTCGCTAGAAATTTACACGATGTATTCGAGTTACCTTTGCTTATATTCAAACAAATATTCATTCTCTACTTTTCAAACAATCCTGCTTAAGAGGATTTATCCTGTAAGCATGCTGTTTAACAGGTTTAGAATCTACACTTTCAATATCATACTTGATTTTTGTTTCTTGTTGTTCATTTTAACATATTAACTGCTTTAGTTCATTTTTTCTTGCGGCTGAACTTTACGAACTTTTAGGCATCATTTTCTCTAATATTTCCGAATTTCAAAGTCTTGTTAAACCAACATTACTATAATCCGAATACACCCCATCAGTTAACTCTTCGCTGTGTGTTAAAACTAAAACTAATTTAATGAAGTGAATAAAAAGGTTATCTCTATCACAATACTAATTTCATATTTATATGACAAAGTGTTTTTCTGTTTTCGACAGGCAGGCGTATTGATGATAAGTCACTTTCTTTTTTACTTTATATGGATTATGCTACCTAGACTGAAGAGAATTTCAAGGCCCAAATGCCAGAACTTCATCAACAGGCTTAAAGAGGGTTTTTCCATTGTAGTTTTGTCATACCTTAATTTCCAGTTTGAGCAAGTAGACTGAAGATTATGTGTTGCTACTTCTCAATCAGAAATATAGTCAAAAGAGTAATCATCTGTTAAAAGAGTTTTCTTTTGGCAACTTCATTGGTCCATGGACATTATATCCAAAGGCTGGTTGGAAAATAATAAAACCTGCCAATTGACAATTTTTACAAGTCCTGTTAACTCAAAAATGAACAGCAAATGGAATTTAATGGACTAAATATTTCCTCTCTTTTTGACTTAGGAACAACAATTTTATAGCTCACGGACAACTCATCACTAGGGTGTACCTTGGTTAAGGTTCATCGTCTCAAAAGGACCCCATTTTGCACAAAATGCAAGTTGGTACCTCTAAGGAATCATGTTTGCTAATAACTCTGAAACAAACATGAGATCCCACGATCTCTTTCTTTACGCTTACAGGTGAGTGTCGTTGTCATACTGATTTGGGTTGTAAGGATAAGTACCAATTAGAGGATTACTGTGATCAATACATTTTGAATCATCAACTAAATGTAACAAAAAGGACCTCATTTTGTCATAACTCTAGTAGCTGGGTATAAATCAGAGATTTCATTTTCAATCCAAGCAAATGTTTGATAAAAAAACAAAGGCTTTCAGTTATATGTGGATTAACCACAACCTTACCTTCAGTTAAGTCGTTGCCTAGCACTAAATGAAAAATTTAAATGTCCAAAGAAATCACATTTCCTATAGTCACTAGTCGTGAAACTTAGTCGGATGACACATTGACATGATTGAGTAAAATTTGAATAAAGCTGCACCCTCTTGCCTGAATAATTACAATTTCCATAAATGAAAAATTCTCAGATAAAGACTAAATTACATGATAACATAAGACTCGGATAATCTCTTGTGTAAATTAATATTTCAATGTGGTTAAGACTGGCCGAAATCACCAATAAGTGATATAGAAACCTTCAACATGTATAGTTGATTATTCTCAATAATAAATCGTTTGACCAAAATGTGTTATTTTTATTAAATGACCATTACCTTGACCACAGAGCATTTGGAATATTTATATCTTTATTCTTTTGTTAATTTTTAACTTACAGCAATCAGAAATAGCGTGCCCTATTTTCTTTCTATAAGGGCACGCATTTTCTAATCAGTTTTATTGGTTGCGCAAGAATGAACTTTGTAAAAACTACCATGAGACTGAGATGGTCTCTTAATAAGCATCTGCTATGAGGAAAGTTGTATTCATAAATGAACGTTTGTGAGACTAGGAATAGTCGTCATCTGAACGAGGATCAGTTTTCAAAATGTCTACAAGATAGTCATCAATCTTGATGTCTCTATGGATGCAGTTCTTGAACTATTCGACTAATAGGAGCTGTCTACGTTGTCAGAATCTTTATCTAACTTTTTAGATGCACAAGACCTGTTCTGTTTCCCTACCAAACTCGACATGGGTTTGTCTCTTTTATTTTTTGCTATTCCAAAACCTCTGTCTGTGTGCATCATGTACCAACTCATGATCCGTCAAGGTACATTCATTGCCCAAATCATAATCAGCACTTAATTCTACTCACAGTGAATTTTAACCGTCTTGTAAATAGATACACTCTGCAATAACAAAGTGCAGTGCTCTCTGGGCCATTTTTAAATGTCTCGGTTATTTTTTTTTCAAAGTGAGGATAATATTGATCTACATCTTATTTGTTAAAAGTTGATATTAACATATTATATTTGGTAACATAGAAATCTTACCTTCGGTGAGGACAGCGCTTTCTTTTTGCCAGATCTAACTCTTTTCACTTCAAACACATTCAAATTGCTCTTTATTTTATATTTGTAATTTTTCTTGCATCCATCTTTGTTCTTTTTTCATTTATCAGCATTTGAATATCCGCTCTTTACTCTCTTGCTTCTTAATTTGAATTTGAATTTATGTTTCTCTTTCCACTTTCTGAATTTGCATTGGTCTCTCACTGTTAACTTCCATCCGAATTTGCACTTGCATTTGTCTCTTTCTTTCCTCTTTCCGATATTGGAGTTCAGTCTTTTCCTTTTGAATCTGAAGTTATTATTTCCATCTTTCTTGTTAATTTCACTTCCGTTACATTCATGTTTGAGCTTGAAGTCCTATACAAGCTCAAAACACTTATATTAAAACGTTTCCTTTTCTGCCAAGTTCTGGACGAAAATATTTTTAATTTCTTTTTTCAGCAAAAAACTGTTTTGAATCTGAAAAATAATAACGGCTAGCAAGCTCCAGCAGGTTGTATTTGTTTAAACACTTCAACCCTTCCTGAGTCGGATTTGAAACGAAGCTCTCCGCCCTTAATTACATTACATTGTATTATAAAGCTAGTTGGCTTCTCTATGTGAAGTAATAAAAACATCGGGGATTAAGAATATTCCGAATAAAAATAAATTTAAATTTAAAAAGAAAAACAAACAAACTTTGAAGTTCATAATATATTTCTCAAATTCATATCCTTGTACGAGCTATCAAGTTATGTTACAATTGTATGATTCATAAACTTAGCAACAAAAAGAAGCCATACCAACATGTTTTGTTAAACATAATAAATAATTAAATTAGCAATGTTATATAATGAAATTATAAGCGTAACATTAAGTATTAAAATGAATCTGAAGTAATCCTAAAATGCTCTATTCAAGTTAAAAATAATCGAATGTTCCTAATGAATTTCAAATCCTCGAATGTACTGGTCTGCCAAAAGTTCTGATATGTCAGTACTCCTTTGATTCACATTAGCCCCAGGATAATAGTGTAATCAAATGAGAACTTTGTAATTCCAATTAATAATAAAAAAACCCAAAGGTTTCCTCTCGATTTATGTACAAACTCAACATTAAATACTTCTGCAAGCTGACGTTACAACAATTACATAAGAAATAAGTCCGAAAATGTTGACCAGCCCTACCAATATTATTCAGGAATAAAGGGTGAAAACGCATTTTGCGCCTGCTCAATATGAAGAATTTTGCAAATATTACAAAACGTAACAGAACCCACCTGCCCTAACCTATCCATTGTGAAATAACTTATTTTTACTAGCAACTCACCTGACAGAGAAATTACCTCAAAGTTTTAAACAGGTTTTAATATTAATATTCTTTTCAATAATCGTAATTACCTACAGAAAAGTTATTTGTATATCCTACGCTATCTACACTCTAAATATTTTAAAATATAGTTTTATACCCTTTTAAAAATATTAGCTATTTAATATCTTGATTATAGATCTTTATTGCAATTTATGGTCATGATTAATATTATACATAATATTGATACAGTTATGTACCAAGACCTAAGATTGAAGAAAAAGAAGTTGCACAAAGGCCTGTGATTGAAGATAAATAATTAAGGACTTACCTGACTTTTGTCATTGTTTTCAACGTTTTAAACCTTCTGAACTGTTATTTACAAAATCAGTGTCCTGAAACGGAACTTCTGACGCAGAGCATATGCATTACATTTGTAAGATTAGTAAAATTAAACTTTTTCTAGATCTTCTTAGTATAC
>QKMX01133065.1:0-13612 GCA_003401595.1 Venustaconcha ellipsiformis
TTCACAGTTCTTCCATATAATTAGTACCATGTGTCCTACAACCACCAACTCAAGTGGTGATGAATTCTGATTGTAGAAAGATCTGGGATGAAAATGGATCCTTGTGCAGTGTCCAGTTTTCCAGAAGGATAAACTGGAGTGTGCAAAAGTAAAAACTCCCCATGGGAACTAAGTCCAACACAGAATTCAAGGTTCTCAGAAGAGAAAGATACAGGAAATCTGACAATTTGGTTGGAAGTGCAAGCAGAAGAGCCTGGATTCTGTCTCTTCTGTCCAGTGGAATGCAAAGTAACCATAGGCTGGTATGGATCTTCATCACCATGTAAACAAAATCATGAGAAGGTATTATATCTGATTTATCTAGGTTTAGAACAAGCCATAACCAGCTCAAAGTGAACGAACAGTGGAACAAGTCTTGCAGAAGAACCCCTCTGAGGACCTTGAGCATCAACCAGCTGTCAATGTGTTGGAGGTGGAGGTTTGGACAAAAGGCAGAGCTTAGAACTAAAATCGTTCTGCTTCAGGCAAAACCAGGGGAGAAAAAATAAGTATGCGAGGGTATACATTCCTGGCTGATGTGATGTTCTCTATTTTGAATGGTTCCAGTTGGAGGAAGGTATTTAAGACTAAAAGAATGATGATAAGCCAAAATATTATACCTTTATGGACACAAAGAAAATCCTGGAGTAGAAAGTCAGCCTGGTTTCTTTCCATCCTTCAGCAGGAGGATCTGCACCTTTTCCCTTAGCACTAGTCTGTAGGACTTACCCTCCCTCCTTAGAATGGGGGGGATAAGGCAGCAGGCTTAATTCTCCAGTCTCTGAAGCCATGTCATTTGGTCACCAACAAAAGATAAGGAGGTTTTAAACTGGGTTGCAACTTGGACTATTGGGGCTGCATCATCTAGAAAAACTTTTGAGGTGGTCCCAAGAGGCAGTCTGCATGAACATGTCTCTTGGTCAGTTCATGTGAACAAAAAGTGGCTGCAAGGGACTATGTATTGTTGGTCCCACATTCTGAGATGCTATTTCTAAAAGTATTATCTGTTGCCAACATGACAGCCCTTAGAAGGTTCTTAATGTGGTCCTGCAAGATCACTGATGTTTCCAGAGCAACTTCTTTGGGTGTGGAGTAGCTCCATCAATAGCACCATGGTCATTGAAATGACATGCTTTTGCAACTTACTTGAGCAAATGCTGAAGAGTCACTGAAGACAAGATTCCCCCTTCTGCATGTGAGACTACAGTGATAAGCGTATGAGCCTTACAGTTCAGCACCTGTATGTTTTTGAACAGAATGTGAGCCTGGGACCACAAAGAAATTTCCAATTGTGATGTACCAGCATCCATGGGGAAGGGGACTTATGAAGCCATGAAGGTACATGAACTCTACAAGTTGATGCCAATATCAGATAGCACAGAGAGTGGAACAGACCACTATAATGTTGTTTGGCAAACTCAAGAGACCTATAAAAATTCAGGAAAATAATGAATGCCATCACAGAATACAGAAGCAAAAGAAAATCTGGGCACGATACTGCTTCCAAAAGTCTCTCCAAGCTGGAGAAAATTTTCTTGTTCTCCAAACCTTAAGTCTTTGGAAACAAGTCTGGGAAAAAAGGTGCTAAACTTTATTTACCACCTTATCAAACAATCAGATTTCTTTCTCTAGAAACTGGTTTGACAGTTGTGAGGAGGCAGGGGACATCAATAGAAGGGGAGTGGTCAGCTAAGTCAGTTCCACATATCATATTCAAATGCATTTTATCATATTCATACTTCTAAGAGGAGAAAGTATTCTCTGTCTCAATATATGTTAAATAAGAAACTTAGGAACAGGCATCTCCATGTCCCACAACTATGCAAAGGAAATAATGGAACTAACCCGAGTGTTCTTCCTAGAGCAACTAAGGATGACTAGACAAGCCCCTCTCCTTTTTATTTGGTTAAGCTTGCTGCTTGAATCATTAGCCAAATTAATGTAGGTATCGTGCCTGCAAGATCTGAAATGTTTTAAATTCAAGAATTGAGTATCCATGGTGCTATGAAGAGCAAGTAAGATTCACATCACTCGAATGGATGTCCCCTTATGCTGTATGGACTGAAAGAGAACATAAAAAGGAGCAGGGTCAGATTTTGATGCTGACTTCCTAATATCCCTGTCAGGCTTGATCATCAGCAGAGGCTGGTGGTATCGACCCAATCCCTATCCTTGCACTGGCAATCAGATTCCACTGACCAGTGACAGAAGACCAGTACCAAATCCCCATAAAGGTGAAGGGAGAAAGAATGCATACCCCCCTGGGATCAAGGAGTCTCATTACTAGTCCTGCAGGACTCAAATGTTACTATCCCATGGAAGTGCTACATTTTGTTAACAAAACAAATATTCCATGCACTCCTGGGACTGAGAAGTAATGATCCCAAATTGACCTGGGACTCAGAAAAGTAGCCCATACACTTTTGTGAGCAAGATGAGGAGGGGGAAGAGGGGCTTTTTTCCTCCCATTATAACTATACCTACTATCAGCAAGGTCCCAAGCATCATCATACAGCAAACAGAAAAACTGGCAACTGTTCATGATTACACATTCTTAAAAAAAAAACAAACAGCTGGGGTGATTATTTATAATTTTGATGAATGTTAGTGATCTTATAATCACATTATATTATTCAAGATATCATATTAAATAACTTTAAATATATTTATGATAAAAAAAGGAAATAAAATTCTGCATGCAATTCTTATCCTGAAACTGCTGATTCAAAACATTACCATCATCATACTAAGAAGGAATAAAAATTGAGAAGGTGAATACTGACCCTACCACCTGATAAGGAGAAAGAACAAATTAAGTTAGGCATCACCTCAATCTATCAAGAGAGCTAAAATTATGCTCCAAATTTGCAATGATGGGGGTCTGATCAGATGGCACTTGAACAATTTAAAAAAAAATTAAATTTAATTGCCAAAGTATGTCTCTAAAAGACTGAATGAATGCAACTTTTTCTGTCTGAGAAGCATGCTTTCAGTCATGTACCTGTTCAAGGAAAGAGGTAGGGTAATCTACATGGACCTATAATGTGGTAGCCAGACCAGATCTGTTTTCTTTTTGTTCTAGGTGCTGAAGATCTTTCTAGACTAATGGGTGGAAGGAATTTCTAAGGAGTTTTTAGATAAGGAAAGTATGACAATAGAATTTATGATATTGATAATGTTAAGGAATATTTCTTGTATTTTCTAATTTTTGAATTTCAAACAACTGTACACATACTTCTTTGTTTCCCAACTTGACACAATTTTGGCAAGAAAAAAGCAAATTAATGCCGAAAATTACTCAAGTGGACAATGATGAAGGATCTGCTTGTCTTGGGAAGGGACGGATCATAATCAAATCATAAAATATATAAAGAAAGCAAGAACACTTTTGAATAACTTATGCTAATATGAAATTAGTAAAGGAAAATCATCTACCAATATATTATTCAATTACCAATGAAAACAATAAGGACTTTTGGATGGTAAAACATGGATAGAAAATACAGGAAAAAAGAAATAAAGTACAGTAAAGCAAATAATAAAAATTTACCACTAGGTTCCTTCAAAACCTCTTGTTGATGATTACACAGAAACTGCAGTATCTGCTTTGGCATCACCTTTTCTGAAAAAAAAAAGATGTCATTATCCATAAATGAAAGTTTGGAACTGGTGAGGATGATACTCAACATATTATTAATTACCTAAGTTGGTTCTGAATTGGACAAACAAATCAGAAAAGAATGAATTTTTTAATTGGCTTTTGTTGCATGAATACACTATATCAAATTCTTTCTGTAGCAAATTGTATGTGTCAACCAAGTATTATATTATCATTTGACAGGAAATCCATAATGAATTTCATTACTAAATTTAGATGGATACAAGTCCATAAAAGAAACAACCATACTAGGAACAGCAGTGTTTCGTTCATAACAATGTTTATTTGTAACAGGAAAGACACCTAGCTCATATTACTATGGCATGATATTGCCAAGAATGTTCTGAATGTGATGTTAAAGCCAACAAAGCAAAAACAAAATGAACTTTAGACCAACTTCTATAAATAGAGTCACATGCAATGAAACTAATGTAAACATTGAAATGGAGGGCATTCACAATGTACGCCTTTATAATGAAAAAAAAAAAAAAATGTTGGTGGATTTCTATCATATTCTGAAAATTTAATAAATTAATTTTGACAGAATCAATTAACATGTATTTTTTCTGAAAACATAATTATAATTCTTTCTTTGACTAGATTGGATGAAAAAAATGTACTCTAGATCTTGGTCTTTCACTGCAGCTTGTTACAAATGAAATTAAAACAATAGATAAATGGATATAGAGGTTGGGAGATGGGGCTAAAAGACTAGCATCATAACAATTGGACCCACAGTTCTACAATGTATGAAGCTAACCCTGAGAAATGCGATGTGGAGGTTTGGGTGAGGTCGGGTGGAGATAGACACTGCCGATCCCCCAATCACAACTGTCAATGTGGCTGTTATTTCCTTGTTAAACCATTATTACTATAACCATTTACTGATAGTCTTAATTTCAGTTGTAAGTAGCAACTGTATGTAGCCTATCTTATTAATGAACATAAATGGATTTAAAGAAAAAAATTGGTTTACTCACTAGACTGACCATAAATAAATCAGAAAGTTATAATCAACTTGTCTATGAAAGCATAAAATCAAAGAGTCATTTGTAGGTCCAACAAAACAAATGCAAAGTCATCCATTACTTTGAATATTGAGCCTCTACTCAGAACATGTGCCAATTTAGATAAAATATTAAGATCACAGTGTCAAATGTTCAAAGGATTTTATTGTCTCCCACTGGTATAATAGCTTGATAGATGCTGATGTAGCTATTATGTTAATTTATAGACAATCCCGTGTTCTAAAAATAGCAATATAGTAGAAGCCCTCAACAAGAACTCAAAATAAAGCTCTAAAGATGGTACAAAATATCTTTAAAAGAGCAACATAAAAATAAACAATTATTAAAATTTTTATGAATTGCAATTATAAGAGATCAATGTTGTTACTTCTAAGTTTAACATGGGATTTGGCAACTATCAGTTTATAAAACACATAAACTCTGAAACAACAACATTTAACTTTTAATTACCTGTAAGTTCTATGTCTCATTAGGAACTACTTTGACTTGTATTAATGCACTTAATAAACTTATGGTGTGATACTGCGTGCCTGTCAAGGCTTTTTCAGGTTCAGTCAGTAGAATGGGGCTGAACTTTATGCTGACAATCTCCCTGTTAAGTGTGCCTCACACAGCAGAAGTCATGACACAAAGGGAGATGATAACATCTGCTTATAGTATGTGCCAGGCATGCACCACAGCAAATCAGCTTTTCACAAATCTGTTGCTGCAACCCTGCTGCCTCTCAAGGGCCAGTAGGGTGAGTAGCTAGGCCTGACTTCTATGGGATGGAGCTGAGTGCCACTATCAACCTGGTCACAAATTAATACCACAACTATGGTGGTTGGTATAGGGGTTCTAGCCTTAGGGGGTGCCTGCTTTTCCCTGGCTACCAGAATTGCCTTCAGAATTCCATCATATTCACCCTCAGTAATGTGTCCCTCCCTTGTCAGCTTATTCATATAATTAATGGCCAGCAACCTATTATAAAATATCTCTATCTCTAATTGGTTTCATGATGCCTGCAGTCTTGGTTAATTATTGGCTTGGTCCATCAATCTTTATTTGCTTGAAATGTTCATAAGTCCTGTAAAGAACTACTGAAAAATGTATTCTCACCTTGGGCTTCATGTATCTCAGTTTTGGTGGCTGAGTAAGCAGCTCAGTAACAACCATAAAAAACTGCACCCTTGCTGAGCCTTCTATATGTTTCAGAGAAAGCATCTTGTAAAAAACCTCTTTAAATGGTGTTTTTCATTGGTTTCTGTTCATTTAGTTTCATTGCCCAAGTGAGTCCTCTTCATTTCTTATTGTATACTTACTGTAATTCACATGTACCTAATAATTTAATTCTGAGGCAACACTCCAACTTGTATAATGCCAACTGGGAAACAGATCAAGGAAACATCCAAGATGTAAATAGGTTGGTCAAACAATTCCTAACACAATCATAAAATTTAAGCCACATATATGCAACTGTCATTCAGTAATACTACAATAATATAGTACATTCAGACACATATACAAATAAAACATGCTACAACTGAAAAAAATAAGCAGAACGACAGCAGAGTGGTAAGGAAAGGAAAAATAGCTGCATAAGAAAACAACAATTTAATATTACCAAGATATTTCTTGATATATTCTGGGTGATCATCCAGCCATTTTCTGATCTCCTCCCCAATCTGCACCTCTGTTAAATTTGCTGAAAAATAAAAGGCAATTACTTGTAAATCCCATATTTCACAAACAACTACTCTAGTTTCATCAAAGCACTTAATAAAAAGCAGTGTGAATGTAACCTTGGAATTTATAAAAGTGAAACTATTTCCATAACTGGATAATATTCTTTAATTAGAAACTTAAACTACTGGAAATTCATGAATGACTGCATGTGAAAGAGTCAATGCTCACTAAAACATGGTCAGCAGGGTATTCGGGCAAAGGATATAGTCTGTTTCAAAATACAAGTCTTCTCAATCTGTGAAAGGACACTAAATGCTCATTTCCACAAAACATGATAAAATAAATAAGAAATGCTCCACATGGATTAATGCAAATGCAAAATAATTAGGTAAGCCACACTGTGGGAATTTGTTCTACCAGCAGATTAATCTTTGTATATCAAACCCTTGTGCAAGAAAGCCAACATAATAATAGTGACTGTGTACAGAACATTTAGTTTTAAGAATTTTAGTCAATTAGTGCTCTCCAATACCCTTTGAAGCAGCATAGTGTTTTCTCTGCCTTTTCAGAATGATTGTAGTTATGTTTCATGAATATTCCACAGTACCAGATCAAAAGAGAGGTGCCACTTACAATGATGTCATAGGAGCTAAACTAGCATCATTGATATTTATAAAGAAAATTCTGATCCCAATATGAAAGAAAATAGCTGGTAACTTAATATCTTGGATTTTATCAAATCAAACAGTAGCTTGCAATCACTTATGTATAGTCATAGAGTCTTCTGGTTAAGATTAATTCAAAGAGCCAAAAGATTATGAATAACAAAAATGTGGTCAGACCTTGACTTTATTTCATGAATGACTGGGATGACATCTTTTGTAGGTCTGTTGAAGCCCTTGTGGCTCTCCTGGCTGAGATGGCTCTCTCTGTCTTTAAGCATTCCAAGAAAGACTGAAATAAAGCTGAAGCTTTCCCCCTTTCTAGTAAATCAGCGAGATTTATAAATAAATTTCAGGGGTATGAATATATCTTAATCTCTCTACTTCATTCCTTAATAGGAAGTAAGAAAGGTGTACACCTCTTCCCTTTAGGATTCCAATTTGGTAGTATGAAACCAAATGGGGGTCCTTGACAATGGTGGAGGATCATGGAATTGAAGTTAGTAACACTTTTATCCTGTAGAAAGGATTCAATTGGACTGAGTAAGTCACTGATAAAGGACGATGTGTGTCACCTTCTAGGATGTGACAAACAGAGTGGCTTCACAGCATAGGGTGCAACTCACTAGACTCAACTATCACACACACACACCCCAAGAAAAAAGAAGAGATCCTTAGCTCTTCAAGCTACTCCAACTTGAGAAAGCAGGGAAATGGGGATTTTCAAATTGGGGTGGACAATTCTATTGATATTAATGTGTAAAACACTTAGAAGCAGTACATATAGACCTCTCTGAATGCTTTATTTTTAAATTTTGGATAGGTCCATGACTTTGGACAGAATCCAGTGTTACTATGAGCTCAGCCCTTGCGAGGTCAATCTGGCAATGAGTTAGCATGTAAGGCCACTGTAACTAGTTTATAAGCCTGAAGTTCCATAGATTCTAGAAACTTAAAAGATAATAGCCCAGATTCCTGTTGATACAGTTACAAGACACACCAATCCAGTGTTATAATCTTGAGGGTATGCAGGGAACTGAATCCTGTAGGAGACAGAAACAAGTACCCAAATTGTAGAAAAGCACACAGGCCATCCCATTTTTATTGCTTGGCACCTTACTTATCTTGGATAAATTCTGTAAAAACTAGTGACCATCACCAAGTGTGAGAGCATTATATGGTCTATATTTGGATACAGAACTGAGGCAGAAAAAAGTAAACTTTGTTAATAACCTTGGAAAAAGTTTAAACTTCCTCATCTTTTATCACCTGACCAAAGTGATGGATGGAGATTGGGCCTCCACATTAGGAATAGACCAAACACAGCTTAGTCTTCTAGGAATTCATTAGAGTGGACTTAATTGATTGTTCATCTTCCTGTCTTTGAACTTGAAGCATTACAGGACTATCCTTTCCATTCTCTATCCTTGGACAATGAGACTTTTATGAATGTGGGTTCATTATCATATCTCCCCTCACTGGGTTGTAACAGGACTATTAAACTTTTCCTCTCTCTTTTACAAATAGAACTGGAGAATCCAGTCTTGATGTATGTGGTTAATTGAGATACTCCCCGACTTCCTCTTTTGTTAGTTATAAGGAATTAGATTGAGATGAACAGGACCCATACCTCCCTGATATATAGAACCATGCAAAACTCATCCACTATACAATGGATGTAAAGAAGTACACTGCCGACTTTATTACCAGATGGTGTGCATCTCCATGCTACATAGTGGTTGAATTATAACATAGGGGAAACAGGGTCAAACCATTCATTTTTCCAATAAAGGTGACCTATACCTGGTGCCCAACTACTGAATTTGCTGACTAGGAACATTAAAAAAATGGGAATGATGGGTACTGACCCAATCAGCTATTCTATACTGGTGATCAAATAATGGTGAACAGTCAGATGCCTAGTGTAGAAACCCAGTGACTGGTCATAGATACCTTGTGACCAGTACTTATGTTCTTATCAACCAACATTGCATATACACTGAAATTTTCAGGGGACATTCTCCCATTATGTAACTATGAGAAAAACATTTTAAAAACTGTGGAACTGTTAGCAACTTAATTTTAGTCTTGAAGCAAGATGATATGTATTGGAGTATAATGCTATTTGTCAGCACATGAAAGGCTATACATGATAAAGCTTGTTGAGGAAGGATATGGGAAAACCATGGTAAGAACAACCAACCAATGCTATCCAATGAGTCTGTTCTAACAGTCTACATCAAGACCATCACAGCCGCATAGATAGTGCTGGCCTGTCAAGGTCTTTTCAGGTAGAATGAGGCTGAACTTTATGCTGACAATCTCAAAAGGAACTCTGTAAACGCTGTAAACTCTGTAAACGGTTTCTTTCCTTGCTTTCTATGAATTTTAGCCTCACTGTCCAAGTGTATCCTCTGCAGTTCCTATTGTGCGTACTGTAATTCACATTTATCTAATAATTCATTGCTGGGGCAACACTCTAACTTGTATAATACAAGATACAAAATAGAACTGGAGATCCAGTGTTGGCTTATGTGACCAGTATCTCAAGCTCTTCAAACCACATGATGGCAGATCTCTGATTTCAATTATGTTGCCTTCTTGCTGGCCTGTCAAGGTCTTTTTAGGTAGAATGAGGCTGAACTTTATGCTGACAATCTTAAAGGAACTCTGTAAATGGTTTATGTCCTTGCTTCTATGAATTTTAGCCTCACTGTCCAAGTTTATCCTTTGCAGTTCTTATTGTATTTACTGTAATTCACATTTACCTAATAAGTCATTGCTGGGGCAAGTCCAAGATGGAAATAGCTCAATTTATCAATTCCTAACACAATCATAATATCAAACCACATAAATTATAAGCAATTGACATTCATTAATACAACAATAATATAGTACATTCTGACACATATGCAAATAAAACATGCCATGACTGAAAGAGAAGTAAGCAGAATGACAGTTGGGTGGTAAGAAAAGGAAAAAATAGTTGCATAAGAAAGTGACAATTAAATATTACCAAAATATTTCTTCACATACTCCGGACGATCATCAAGCCATTTTCTGATCTCCTCCCCGATTTGTACTTCTGTTAATTTTCCTGAAATATAAAGGGCAATTACCTGTAAATTACATATGACATAAAGAACTACTCTAGTTTTATCAATGCACTTAATTAAAAATCAGTGTGAATGAAACTTTGGAACTTATGAAAGTGAAACTATTTGCATAATTGGCCCTTATTCTTTAATTAGAAACTCAAATTACTGAAAATTCATGAATGACTGCATGTGAAAGAGTCAATGCTCAATAAAACGTGGTCAGCAGTGTATTCGGGCGAATGATATAGTCTGTTTCAAAATATAAGTCTTCTCAATCTGTGAAAGGACACTAAGCACTTATTTCTGCAAAACATGATAAAATAAATAAGAACTTATCACCCAACTCAATTTAATGAACATTAAGGTGTCTCATTATACTTTAATATTTAAGAATATATGCAGTAATTTATGTCAGTATCATTTTCATCAAACAAAAGAGTCTGAAACCCAAATAAAGAAATGTCAGTCTGAGACTTTTCCTGTGTCTTGAAACTAAGTTTATTTCAGACCATATCTGTGAAGGAAATGATTTCATCCAGCACCCATAACCTTAAAGCTGTACACTTTATTTACTCATGAAATGATTAGGGCTTATATTTTGCATCTAGCCTAACAGCGCTAGACCACTTTTGAAGAACACATCTGACTCAATTACATCAGAAATAGTTTTGCTCAAAGATGCATGTTTACCCAATCATTCAAACATGTCCTCTTGTCTAAAGTACATACAGACAACTGAGACACAGATCAACTTTTCACAAATAAAAATAGAGCTAAGTAATTACAAGGCTTGCATTGATGCAGTGAATATTCAATTGTATATCATTATGATGTGCCCCAACTGTTACCGAGTGAAAAAGACAAAACATGTAGCAACAGAATCATCCTGATGCAAGCAAATTAAGTTAAAATGAACCTCACCATTATTATCTTTTACTACGAAGTAATTGTAATGGGTTGCAAACACCAAATAAGGATGGCTGCAGAAGCAAAATAATTAGGTGAGCTGCACTGTGAGCATTTTGCTCTACCTTGTACAACAAACCCTTGTGCAACAAAGCCCACATAAAAATAACTTTGAACAGAACATTCAGTTTCAGGAACTTTAGTCAATTAGTGCTCTCCAATACCATTAGAAGCTGCACAGTGTTTTATCTGCCTTTTCAGGATAATTACAGTTATGCTTTCATGAATATCCCACAGAACCAGATCAAAAGGAAGGAGCCACTTACAATGATGTCATATTAGCTAAACTAATATTTCTAAAGAAAATTCTGATCCCAATATGAAACAAAATAGCTGGTGACTGATATATTGGCTATTATAATACAGTAACTTTCAATCACTTAGTCATAGTCTTCTGGTTAATATTAATTCAAAGAGCCAAAATATTATGAATAACAAAAATGTGGTCAGACCTCAACTTTATTTCATGAAAGACTGGGATGAAAAGGTGGACATCCTTAGTAAGTCTATTGAAACCCTTATGGCTCTCCTGACTGAGATAGATGTCTCCATTTTTAAACATTCAGCCTAATAAACCTTGGGTAATCAAGACTGACTGATAATAAGCTGAAACTTGCCCCCTTTCTATTAAAGCAATGAAATTTACAAATAAATTCCAGGAGAATGAATATATGTTACTCTTTTTACTGCACTCCATGGGGGTCCTTGACAATGGTGGAGGATCATGGAATAGAAAGCCAGTAACAATTTTATGTTGTGGAAAGCATCCATGCATCATTTGTTTGATCTGAGTAAGTCAATGAAAAAAAAAACCAGTCTGTCACTTATTGGGACATTAGAAATAGGGAGGCTTGGCAGCATAGGGTGGAACTCACTAGGATCAACTACCTTATCCACCTATCCTAAGAAAGTAGAAGAGATTCTTGGCTCTTCAAGCTCATATATCTTGAGAAAGCAGGTTCAAAGGGAGTTATCAATTGGGATGGACAATTCAGTTGACAAGACTGCATAAAACACTTAGGAGCAGTATGCACAGACCTCTTCAGATGTGGAATCATTTTTGAAGGTTTGGACAGGCCCATGACTTTGGCTAGGGACCAGTGTTACTAATAGCACAGCTCTTGGAAGGTCAATCAGTCAATGAGTTAGCATGTATGGCCATTTTAACTAGAATATTGAGTTTCATAGGCTCTTGAAAGTTAAGAGAGAGCAGTTACCTGAGAAGCAATAATCAAGTGTTGGATTCTTAAGGGCATAAAGGGAACAGGTGACAGAATCAAGTGCCCAAACTGTAGAAAAGGGTACAGGCCAATTCTTTCTGCTACTTGAGTAGATCTTACCCTGGAATAACTTCTGTAAAAACTCGAGACTATCACCAAGTGTAAGAGCATTATATGGTCTATTTTTGGACACAGAAATGAGGCAGAAAAAAAGCAAACTTAGTTAAGAACCTTGCAAAAATTTAATACAAGATACAAAATAGAACTACAGTCTTGATGTAGGTGGTGAATTGTGATGGCCCTCCTTCCACTTTTGTCAATTATAGGGAATTAGATCAAGATGGATTGGACCCATATCTCCCTGGTCTGTAGAACCATGAGAAACTCATCCATTATGTCTTGGATGTAAAGAAAGACACTGCTGACCTAATGATCAGGTGGCATACATCTCCAAACTGCATAGTGGTTGAATTAGAACATAGGATAAACAGGGTTAAAATATTCCCTCTGCCTATAAAGGTAACTTATACCAAGTGCCGAAGTTTCGAATTTGCTGACCAGAAACATTTTTTTTTAAATGGGAAAGACGGATAATGACCCAATCAGTTAGCCTACAACAGTGATCAGATTATGGTGTACAGTCAGATGCATAGTGTAGAAACCAAGTGACTGGTCACAGATACCCTATGACCAGTACTTATTTTCTTACCGAGCATCATTGCATTTACACTGAAATTTTCAGGAGACATTCTCTCCCTATATAGATATTATGAGGACATTTTAAAACCTAGAGGGAACTGTTAAGAACTTCAATCTAGTCTTGAAGCAAGATGATATGTATTGGATTATAATGCCATTTGTCACCACATGATAGCCAGTTGTTACGAATATGTAATTAAACTGCTTGTGTGTTAATTTTAAATTCATTTTTTTATTTTTGTTTCATTCCATTTTATTTTAATGATTCATTTCATGGGATTTAATAATTTTGAAAAATAATCAGTCTAATTTGAATGTAAAAGCAACTACATTATCATTATTTTTAGCTCACTTTGGTTCTTAGATCTTGTAAATACTATGCGGAAATGATTGACTATTACCAACGTCATTTTCAGCCCATGTGTTATTAGAGTTGTAAAGAAGCCTTTCATTTTTTTTAATTCCAGTTTGAGAATTTGACTATTAGATAGGGCTATTCTAGCGTATGTAACAAATTACATTTTTTTATTGCACAGCTTGATGATTAAGTGATCATGTGACCCATCACAAGTGTTGA